>JAYKKT010000051.1:6902500-6967500 GCA_036023115.1 Brasenia schreberi
AGGGGCGGGAGTAGGGGTTGCTGCCGGTGACTTAGCAGGAGATTTGGCAGGGGCAGCAGAGGGGGTGGCAGTGTTGGTGGAAGGAGAGGGAGCCGGGGTGGCAGCACTTTTGGCAGGTGCAGCGGCTGGGGCAGTGGAAGATTCAGGGGAGGGTGTGGGGGCTGGGGTAGAGATGGTGCCGGCAATGAGAGCCAGGAAGACGAGGGCAATGACGGCGAATCGGTCTGCCATTCCTGTGCTGCAATGTGAAGGGGAAGGGTTAGGGAGGGGGGATGATATAGGAGGTTTCTACAGGGTGTTAAGGCCCCAAAAGGTGTGGGTTGTGGGTGGCCGCTAGTACCGTTTAATGGTCGTCAGTTCGTGGAGGGAGAAGCCTGGACACCTGTTCAACCGGTCAACCACCGCGTCTCTAGGAGAGAGATTTCAAAAGCCCACGTTCCAAAATAGTATGCAGGGTCAGTCAACCGTTTTCATTGATCTCGAGGGGTTCTCTTTGAAGGTTTCAAAAGAAATATCTCTCTCTCATGCTCAACTTTGAGGGTCATCGTATGTTGGTCCCGGTTCTAGGTGTCCGAAACAAGTACTTGTTTGATTGACCTTAGAGAGATCTCTTCTCATTATTTGTGGGCACAATTTACTCAACTCATGTTTCATTAAAAAAAATGTCAGTTTCAATAGTCTTTGGCACGTCCTTTCGTACACCAAATGTCAGATATGGAATGGTAATCACTACCGTGCCCACCCCTATATGGAGCGATCGGGGTCTCAAGGTTGAGAACTGAACCAATGGGGAACGTCAGGGCAAGTTCGGATCATGTCTAGGATAAACCAGCCCAAACCCACCCAACACTGCTGCTTTGGCACTAGAAGCCGTATGTCACTGATGATTAAAATTTAAGACATTAATAGTAACCTTCAACACAGACAAGATTCGTTTATACATAAATCTAAGACGATGGAAATTCAAATCTTCATAATTATTTCAAGATGAATTACTCGAAAATGAAAGATAAATCGGGTGAAAACAAGAAGCGGGGAGATGTAACCGAAACAATTTGTTAAAAGACAGTCGACACATTTCAGGACATGTTACCCCATCCAACAAATCGGATTAGCATGTCATATGCTTGAAGTAAACAAAAATATAACACTCCACACTAGATAGTAACGTACAACAGGCAAGCCAATACGAGATAGTAACGTGTTTCATGTATTACAACGCATAACTTTTTGACTCGACCTTTCAAGCCAGATGTTGGCCCCTAGTTTCAAAATCATGACCTTAGCTAGCACTGGACATTTTCAAGATTTATCGATCAATCCCGGGTTCGCATTCTATGGTCAAAATCATCAAATTATTGAGTTTCCAGCTTACCCAAATACATCAATCATATCGGACCACCGACTTTCCGATCACCGGCATACTATATAAGCAACAAAATTTTAAAATTTTGTTGTGTGACCATCATATCACTTGGCATGCTGCCTGGTCTTCTTCGGACCAGACTTGCAACCTTCAGAATCCGGTGGATGGCGCTGAGCCTTGCTAGAGGGGCAATTTGTCAAGTCTGGCCTGTAATTATTCTCAGAAACCTATATGGAAGTAGAAATGGAGAATTAACAACCATTAGCGGATAAGGGAGAAGAAAGGGCACCAAAACTATAGCCAGAGAAAGATCAAGTCTGATGCAACTAGTAACCTACAAACAATGACACCATTTCGAACATCAAGCAAATAAAGGACTAGGCGTAACATACTTGACCCAGCATGGGGAAAATCAGGAAGCAGAGGGAATAACTTTTAATTCTGCAGATTCAGGAAACGATAAAAGAAGAATGAGCTACATCAAAAAAATTCTAAAAAATAATATGCGCAACTCTAGGTAGGAGGGGACAAGGAGGATTGATAGCTGAACACCCGATCGTTTTCTCACACTAGGTGGGATCAGATGATTGGAATGAATACCAATAAAAGAAAATTGATAATAAAAGAATTGCACAAAGGCCACATACAACACGTATTTGGCATCAAATACTTGAAGGAATAGTTCTTATGTTCGCCTCTCGACATAGACAAAAAAAGTAAAAAGCAAAACGACATACAAGGATTTGCTCAGAAGCCAAGCGTAACAAGCATATTTCATTGAATCAACCCTCTCTCAAGGGATATTCTTACATGTTAGCTTTTCATCATAGCAAAGGGAACAAAAAAGCTTCCAACAGACATCAAGATAAATGGAACAATGTGATGCTTGATGTGATTTTATGAGAAGCAGGTTCCCTAACATGGACAAAGCCATATTATTAGAAACGTGGTTAAACTACGATTAGCTGTTCAGCTGACAACCATGACCTGGTTATACATCGAATATTGTTTGGATTAGAAGGAATCATCGTTTATTATAACCTTTCATGAGAAAGAGGGCAAAGAAACTTGAATGGAATAACCAGAGTTTCTGTTGAGAGAGGAACAAATAAGCCAAAGTAGAGAATACCATACCAACTAAAAGGGAAAAGAACAACTATTCTTTGAAAAATAAACTACTGAGGACCTGATTTTCATGGATCTTTTCATCATCAGAAACAATAATTTTCTCATCCACAGTTGAATCATACTGTGTAGGAAGGTGTCCTAAGATTTTTTATGTTCTCATCATATGATGAAAAGACTCCACTAGCTTCTGTCAAGAGAGGAACAGTAAACAAGAAGGCAAAAGAAAGGCTGGAAAGCAGCATGTTGCCAACAGAAAGGGGAATGCACAGCAGTTCTTAAAAGTCAAATAACAAGAGTCGTCTTGATGCATCTTTTCATCATCAGAAATAATTATTTTCTCATCCACGGTTGAATGAAACCGTGTAGGAAGGTGTCCTAAGATTATGATGTTCTCATCATATGATGAAAAGTCACCTGGATAACCCCAACAAGGTCAAGTTACAGCTTCATCCTCTACTGTTGCTACTACTACTACCACCACTAATAATAGTAATGATGATGACAATGACAATAGTATTAGCGCATGTAATTTTTGTGTGTATATACTGCTACTAACAGCAACAACAACAAAGGTAAGTAAAGGGTCTCCATGAAAAAGAGATGGATTCAGAAACAAAATAATCTAATCACAGCACACTTGCTTCAGTTCAAGTGTTGGATTAAGCTTTTTTTCTTCATCATCCATCTAAAAGAAAAAAAACTGCACAATAAACAATAAAAAGCAAAATTATGAAGACAGAAAAGTTGAGTGATTCAGAAAGAACGTAGCGATAGAATATTATAATCATATCAAGATGATCATAACTTCTTCTTCTTCTTCATCATCATCAAAGGAAGCTAACGGTAAGAATTGGGGGGGGGGAAGCTTTTTAGGCATCTGTAAGAAGAAAACTGACCTACTTGTCTTTTCATTCTTCACTTCATGGCCTAAAATGTGCAAAAACTAAGGTGCAGAAAAAAACACTTATTGCAAGGTTTTAGTCACTGGATTTATTTGCTGTTTGTGTTCCTTATTACTAATTCAAAGACATTATCAACTATGAATGAAAGGCAAATATATGGAGTGAAACGTTCTCCTATAGGAAAGCTTTAACATAACGTGCTACATTAAATCAATAACATAACCAACGAAAAGGCATATAACATGCCCAAAGACTATTTGCACTTACAAGATGTCTCACGTCATATCTATCTAACAACAGATGATTTTTTTCGCCACAACAATAAGCAAAAGGGAAATGACAAACGAAAAGCTATTTCATCAGCACATCTAGAAACTCCAAACCTGGTTAGCAACAGCCTTCGCCATCTTTGGGCATCTTTCTTCAAGACAGACTTGTGGTGAGCCAGTGCAGGCTTATTTTGCTTTCACGTCTCCGTTGTCGACAGAACAGAAAGGTCTGAACCACCAGGCTGGCTGAATTGATTCCGTTTTCATGTTGGCCAAACCCAACAAATTCTTCAGACACCCTATATTAAAAGATGCACATAACGGGGAACTTATCAACTTGCATATTTAAACCAAAAACCATCATGAACAATTATAGTGCTTCAACCAATTGAAGTGACCTAGTTATTTCATGGGAAAAAATCACATAATCTTTAAAATGTCAAATAGAAAAAGCATGAAAAGATGAATCAAGATACACCGTAACTAAAACAAATAGAAACACAATGAACATCAAAATTTTAACAATAGAGAATAACAGTGCAACCTTGGCCACAAAGATGTAAGAATTGGATACACATAAACCAAAAAAGAAACCTAAATACCCGTATCACTACAGAAACAGTCAAGGAACACAATTCAAAGAATACAACCTTTAGGCATTCTAATATTACTCATACTTTAATCTTTAAACGCTGAAATATCTGTGCTTAGTAGTGAACAACAAAGAAATTCTGGAATTCCACTAAAGAAAAATGTGGAACCCGGATGCATTCAAAACGGAAATCTTAGTCGCGTTCTGTCCTGACATAGAAGAATGGAAAGAAAATGACGAAAAGAAGAAGAGAATTCCTAATAACTCACATCGCAACAATCACAATATCGCTGCCAGAGAAACGACTAAGTTCACTCATTCATGCTGCTATCATGATAAAATAGTGCGAGTCTGACGCATAGCAAGCAAACTAACGAGAGAACCTTACCGGAGTACTTGAAGGAATTCACATTGTAAAGGTTGTTCTTTTCCCTACTAAACAGAATCTTCGCCGTGGCGTTTCCAAACTGCTTTACGAGAATGGAATTATTCTTCTTGACAACCTTCCAAACAAGAGGATCGGGAATGCTCGCCATCTTCACCTTCACACCCAAAAATTGCCAAAATAAGCCAAAAGAGCACCAGAACGGAGGTAGGAGATGCCGACCAATACTAAAACGACCCGGAAAATACAGATCCAGACGACGAAAAGTACGAAAAACTAGTACAACTGACCAAAAGTCTCACCAGATCAATACCAATACAGGAGACACTGCCAATAACCAAAGAAAATCGCGCAAAGACACGAAAGCAACCATAGTTATCCAACCATACGACTACCAGGACAAGCGGAGAGAGAGAGAGAGATAGAGACTTACAGCAGGAACCCTTTGCGAGTGGAAATGACACCGTGCGGATTAAACTTGATTTATGGGCGACGACCTACGTCGGAAACCCTAGGTTGTTTTTACCATGTTACGAGAATAGCCTCCGCTTAGCGGAAAACTACAGTGATAACCAGGCACTTCGTCCAACTGGGTCGAACTCGGGCCGCCTTTGGGTTGGTTGTATCGGACCCAGTCCTCAATCCAGTAGGTATACTATGAGTGCCTGTTTGATGGGGGCAGAAATTCTCGAACCTTTTCTGCTGAAAATGCTTACTTTCAGCATCTTTTCTATCCTCGAGAAATTCTTGACGATTTGGTTATGAATGAAAGCCAACCAAACCAAAACTAAGCCTCATCAACACCAAAGTCCCCTAGGGTTCGAATGCGGCTCGACGACGTGTTAAACCCGGCCGAAACTGCGATAGAGGAAACGTTAACCAGAACTAAACTGGAACTACGGGTCCTGCAGTTCAATTCTAGTTCCACCTATAGGGGAACAAAACCCAAACTTCTGGTTTCAAGTCAATTTTTCTTTCAGTTTCAAAACTCCATCAGTTTAATGAAATTTTCAAATAAAACCATAACTGAACTGGAACCAGCTTGAACCAGACCCAGACCCCGAGGGCCAGTTCAGGTTCGCTTCCAGGTTTTGGTGGAATTGGTTCGTCATAACCCACTTAGTCATATTAAAAAAAACAACTTCTTGGCTTTCATATCCAATTCATTAAATGAAATCAGTGAGGACCACAGATAAAAGTTTTTGATAATCAAGCACATTTGAGTTTCTTGATTGCATAAACTCCAGCCATGAAGAACAGTTACGAACAAAGAACTATAGAGCATAATTCTTTTTGTGCACACGATACCATAATCATTCGTCTTGTCCCACCCGGTTTCTCCTATATAAATGTTTCCTTCTCATACAGTCAGACAATACTTTCAAAGAAAGAAAAAGAAAGAAAACCAATTTGAAGAGGTTTAAGTGATTTTTATAGGTATGTTATTGATTTGGTTTATTTTTTACTCTTTTTTTTATGTATTGGGATCATTTTCAACTGGAATCGTTGTGACCAAATTTCATTGGGTTCCGGGTTTGAGACACAAATCTCTATTAATAGAGTGCAATTGAGCCGTGGGTCCCCAACTAGGGATATGCAATTGAGTCACATCTCTTATGGTTTGGGAGATGTGGCTGTCATGTTTTCCCATATTTCATTTAGGTATAAAGTCATTATATCATTTACAACACATAACACAATATTATATAGAGCAAAACGAAAAGATTTTCATTGATACACATGTTGATGAAGATGACCTTTCATACTATTATGATGATTTATAGAGATTGAGATAGACAATATAGAGAGTGATGGTGATGGAGTATCTAATATGTCGGGTTTACTCCTTAATTTTGAACATCGCCTATAAAATTTGGTAAGGACATGTAATTTTAAACTTGAGTAGATTTGTATATTTAAATATAATACTCACAGTTCCAATTGACTATGTAAATATAAATGTAAATAAGCTGACAATAATAAAAGTGGTAATAGCTCACACATAGTATAACATTTCGACTGCATGAAGAGTTAAATTAGGGAATAGGATGCCCTATAATTGGGTTGATATTGCAAAGAGGAGTGTGTTTGTTGGACAGGAGGAATTATTGTATGAGATAATTGATCATGCATTGTCGAGTACTTTTATCGAATGTTAGCAACCACACACAAACAACTTTTATGTCATAAGGTGGGATGACTATCACCCTTCAGTCTTCATGATGTTCATGAAATAGTTGATCTTTTGATGGATGAGAAGTTTGTTACTTTGATGTTAGAACTGATTACTTAAAGTATGAAAGATGTTTTTAATGATTTATTGAAAATAAGTAATGTTAGAGATTAAGTTTGAAGTCATTAAGTTCAAGATGCTTCCAACCGTATTACAAGTAAGAGACTTGCACCCAAAAAGAATATTATAATCTGCAACTCAATCAATCAATGTATTTGTTTCTAAATTGTATTGAATCTCGCAATTCAACTACGAATAAACCTTTCAACCTTATGTGCACTATACACTCTCTATTCCTTCCACTTTTACAAAACAATCATTACAAGATTTGAAATCTATAAATGATATACATATGTATTAACAATTAATTTTATACACTTATTAGTTAAGTACCATAATAAATCACTTTATCTATAGATGTTCTGATGATTTTCTCCTTATATGGTCCAACCATTGCTTTTATCGTGAGAATGAGGAAGTAATTTTTTTCCACTTCAATTCTATTTGCCTCTTTATAGATGCTCTTGTTTGATGAGTGAGCAATCTTCCTCTAACTCGTAACAAACACGCTCATCATATCTTTATTCTTTGTCAATTTTATAAAAATAAGATTTTTCACAATGTGCCATCTACACAAGAAGTGTATCGCATCTTAAAATAGAAATTAATTAGAATTCACTAACAACAAGTCACTCTAAATTACACGTAGAAAATTGTTTGCAGTGTATAACTCCCTCACACACTTCAATTCTCAAGCATAATTCTCTTTCTTCTTCGTAATCATGAAAGTGAAAACTAAAGAAAAAATCTTGTTAGTTAATGTTAACCTAACAACCTCAATAAAAACATTTTATATGCCAAATTGCAGACTATATACAAGTGTTAATATAAGAAACAATATTAAAAACATAAAAAACTTTTATATATTTGTCTTATATGTGCTATCAAATTTCAAGTCAAGAAAATGTATGTAATAGTTACACTTAACGAGAATGTGCAAACACAATATTGGTGATAATATTTGTATCGAGTATCTTACGATGATATGTATGATATTGGTGAGAGTATACATCATACAATAGTTGTTGCAATATATGTGGATAACCTCCATCTTCTTTCCTAATTTTCATTCTTGCATTATAAATATGTTTTGTCCTACTAAATCATCAAACTATTTCAAATGCATCAAAATATGTTTGAGTTTGCATTGACTTATGTGAGGTCCTTTGTCACAATCTTCCCATAAAAGTATAACCTTCAATATACAAACCTAAAGGGTGGCTATGTGTCATATTGGCTACATTCAACTTCCAATAATCATTCTATACTCTCTCATGTCATTAAAAATGAGTACTTTACCTTCTTAATACCCTTCTACTTGCTATTTTCAATATCAACATTTAGACTCCTATATTTGTCACTTCTTTTATAGTTAAGTCATATCTTTCTTATTAAATATTTACTTTTCAAATGAAAAATAGCAATACTAGTATTGTACTTTCTCTCAACATTTTTTATACACTCAATAAGCTCATCACAACTGCAAAATACATTCTCTGTCACAAATATAAGTGAATAATCAAATTCATTGACAATCAATTCGAGTCTTCTTGTCCATAGTAGATCACAAAGTTACTCAATTGTAACAAATATTTTCATCGGTCGTGATATTTTCAAAATCTACTCTACTTTAATAAATGATTTTGCTCAAGTTTTTGTCATTCTACACTACATTTTAACAAGAATATAAGGGTTCAAGCATTTTATATTATATTATATTATATATAATATGAAAGGTGTGGCCGAGCTACATATCTCCTTTGAGAGAGACGCAGCTTTATTGCATCTCACTATAAAAGGAGATGCAGTCCAACCGTTTTCTTCATAATAAGGGAGACATGGCTGGGCCGTGTCTCTCCTTATTGGAAGATACAACAAAGTTGTATCTCTCTTTTAGAGGAGAGATGCGCTAGGTCACATCTCCACCCAAAAAATCGGTAACTATAGATCTTCGACCCAATATCGTGAAACATTAAAATGGGATAAGGGAATGTCATCCTACTTAATTCTTCCTCTTCTTTCTATTATTTTTTCTCTTCTTTCTTTTTTTCTCTCTTTCTTCAATGAGGTTTGTAAGAGCTTATTTGTGCGTTGTCCGACTTCAAAAGAAGGTAATGGTGGTCAAACGCAAACAAAATGCCGATCGCCAACACAAAGATAAGGTAATCTTCTTTTTATCATTTCATTTCTCTTCTTTCTTCTTTTTCGATCTCTGATTCTTGTCGCAAAAGAAGGTAACAATAGTTAAACGCGAACAAAATGCCAATCCCCATAACATAGATAAAGGAATGTCAAAAAGCAATGTAGAGAGGGATAGAGAGTGTTGGGAGGTAGCCTACTCGTGCATTGTCCGACTGCAAATTGCAAAAGAAGGTATCGATGGTCACACAAACGAAATGCCGATTGCTAGGATAGGGATAAGGAAATGTCAGAAAACAATGTGAAGAGGATAGAAAGTGTTGGTAGGTAATTTCAGTAGAAAAGCACGTGTGGATAGTAATAAGGGTGTGCTTATAGCAATTCCCCTGTAACGGGTGGGTCCAAATCCTTTTTGTTCGTTGAATTTGTTTGGTTAATCGTTTGTTTTGGTATACCTATAGCTAGCTCAATCTTTCTCATGGGGGAATTGCTCAACCATTCCCTAATATGATCCACATATTATAATCTTGTTTCACATGTAAACTTGTTTCGCAAGGCTACACTGCTGCTACCTCCTCCTACCTTTCAGTAGGAATAGGAAGAAGTTGAGAAAAATCAACCAGTAAGCAAATTCAAAGATACTATTAGCTAAAGAAATTTCTAGAAATAAAGATGTTGATTTGGATGATGTGCAGTCTCATAAATATAGATGGGATCCATAATAAAGTTTTAGTTATTCCAGGTGAGAAACACTTTTACCTTAAATCATTGTACTCGAACAACATAATCTTCTCTTGAACACAACAATGTGTCGCGGGGAACACCATTTCCTTGTTTCAATAGAACAAGTGGAACCAAATAAATTTGCCATAAAGAACATCATTATCTCATTTACACACACTTCAAGATGGCGAACAAGTACAATGAGTCGAGATCGAATTTATCTTGATAAATCAGAGAATGTCCTCCTAATCTTTCTACAGGGGATCATTTTCTATGCCAATTTGAATGTTTTGCCAAATGGGGGAAAAGATACATAATTCTAGACATACATCTATTTTACAAACAAACCAGCTTCCTGTTGCCAACCAACAGGCAGAGAACACAGGCAGCACGCATATCAGGTCCCAGTCTTAGTACCATCGTGGATGCAGCGCGTTACATGTCCACATTCTCAACTTCAATCGAACAAGAAGCTCCAATATGGAGCTACTGCAGTGGTCGAACTTCAAACACATCCTTGTTCAATCATGGCTTGAGCAAGATTTAAGAAAGCAGATATGTTCCCCCCATGAACTAAAGCCCTGAAACATGAAAAAATATTACAAGAAATAAGAAACAAATTTTAGATGAAACTATGGGTCAGAAGTCAAAAAGGTTCATATATGTACGCAAGGAAATTAGTGAGCTTGCCACCTATTGGACGGTAGAGAAAAGTAACCTGACCATTAAAGGTGGATCCACTTATCATTAACGTACACAATTTTAAGAAAGAGGAGTTCAGGGAGATGAATGTACGTGGGTATAGCAGACAAATAAGCTCAACACGAAGATTTTAAAGCAGTGGGCCTTCCGCCTTTCACAGGCAAGACGACCAGATTTGTTTATGTTTCATAATTTTTTATTTCTTCCCTGTATTTCATGCTATAAACGCTGTCCTTTGAAGGAGAACGCTGGTTTGACCACGTTGCCTGGTGTGTGTATCAGTTGCAATAAGGATGTCACTTTTCATGGGCACATGCAAGTGCTCGATAATGATGTATACACCAAACATGGTATGGAGGTGCTACACATACAAAAACAAATGTGATAACTGCAAGATTTGTCAATTGGCCTATAAAATTTACCATCAACTTAGGAAGAGAAGAAAGCAACAGATTGCAAGATAGCCAGACATGATTAACACGTAGAATGCACTAGAAAATACCTCTGCCCCAAGCAAGCAATGACGCAATCGCAGAAGCAGAAAGGCATTCAAAAAAGCTAAAAAGACTATTCAAATTCATACTCTGGGTTCTCTTTCATGAATCCATAGTCGTTGGCTGCTTTCACAGATTTCTGGTAGATCTGCTTCATGGATTCCTAAGAGTACATGAAGAAATAGAAGAACAGTAACATAAACCGTTAAATTCCATACTCTTATTGCATGCGTATGGGGAAATACATAAAAAGTACGCTAAAGGTGAACTTGACTATGAGTAACCTACGGAAGAAGGAATCAGGTGCTAACCCCAGAATTTTCATAACAAGGCCTCACAAAAAAGAGAGAAGATATTATCAGTAGGAGAAGTCATACTCATCATTATCGCCTAAGGAGGTGGCAACAACCATCTCATTCCACAAATGAGACCTTTTCTCGATGATATAGCATCCTAGTTTCTTGTGAAGCTTTCTGAACAATATTTAAAACGGAAGTTCCAATTTCTGTGTCTAAGACAGAAACTATTCAAAAGAAAGGCATCAAGTAGCACAAGTGCAAAAGAATTGGAAAACGCAACATCTAGTCGTCTTCACTACTTGCTACATGGACATGCTTCTGAGTAAGTAAGCCTGTCTGGAACACCCAAACAAGTCAGTGCATATATAGTTCCCGCTGCTCTGTCCATGACAATAAGAGAAACTAAATGCCCTCAATTTAAAGCTGAATTAAGAAAAATGATCACTTTCTAGAGGTTGCAGCCATCATATTGATAGGGCACAAATTCTTAGCTTCTTACATCAAACAAGCGATTCAAGTTCTATCTGATTCATGACCAGAGTCCTCTTGAGTTCTTCAGAAAGTTTTAACAGGAAAATAAATAACAACAATTCATTCAAAATAAAAGTGTGCCAGCAGATGCAGCACATATTAGCAGGTTGACTACAACATAAACCATTCAGCGGAAAAGCAAATGGCACCATTCTAATGTTTATAGTCTATGAATCATCCTAGAAAGGACAATACTCAAAAGGATTGGCAGGGACTGTTGCTCAAAGGAAAGAGCTTAGAAGATCTGTAAGTTTGCAAACGGTAGCTAATATAAAATAACAAATAATGCCTACCTGTAGTTTACTTTCAAACTCCTCCGGGGACCAATGTATTGAATTACAATCTTGACTTAATTCAAGCTCTCCGACACCAACCTGCAAGCAGATATTCACTTTGAACATTTTATACGATAAACAAATAAATGACGTGAAACAAGCCAAATATTGGCTTTAAGTGTTCCAACTGATTTTAGGCCTCAGATGATAGTTCTGATACCTTTTTATTATCAAAGCATCAATCGTACCACAGCTTCTTTTGAATTTCATAACCAAAAGGGTAACTCCCTCTAAAAGAAAATGGTGACTCATAAAAAGTACCAATACATACACATGGAGATTACAAAGTAAGACACACACACACACACATATATATATATATATATATATATATATATATATATATATATATATATAACATGAACCTTGTGCTTAATCTGAGCGAGCCATACATAACAACTAAAAATAACATGTACGAAAAAGGATAAACAAAAAGAAAGTCGTTACAGAGTACTGTGCTCCAGAGAGAAGAAATTTAAACTAATTATGTGAATGTCCAGGAATCACATAAAAATGCCATAAGTTAATGAAACCAAACAAAGCAAGCAACAACATAGAGACTAAATTTGGATCACAAGAACAGAAAAAGCAGAACATAACATGGCAAAAAGCCACACCTACATGATAGCCAAACTTGTGTATCTTCTGAAGATACAAGTACCACATTGTGATACTTGGATCCAGATGTGTCATGTCAGTATTACTCAGACACATCAACTATCTATTCTTAATCTGTTTTAATCATCAACTTCTCATATTTGTAGATAAGTAAGGGACCAATATTGTTAAAATGGAGAAGACTGCAGCAGAAACATGCCATAGCAAGTTTTCATGGCATGGACTAATCAAAACTGGTCCCCAGTGATAGAATGAGATGAAAGAATTTCAAAAGGTAAACCATATTTGCTGGAGAATCCAAATATTGGAATGTCATAGGGTAATATTTTCTCCCTTCTTCACCTTGTTAATAAAAAAAAAAGTGGAAAAACAAAAAAGGAAAAGGATTGGTTGTTCAAACGACCATACTCCTCCTGCACTAGCAGCTTTTGCTGGAGCAACCAGGACCTTGGCCTTTCTGAGTGCATCAATAGCTTGGGGAGTACATGGCATATTTGAACCTAACAATGCATGAACACATACTTGTTATCAAAAACTCTATTTGAAGTAACCCCAACCTCCATCCCATGTTAAACTTATAGCATGCACCTTCTATCACTATTCGGCAGCCAGAATTAACCAAAGATACTGCATCTGCTTGGTCCATTTCGTTTTGTGATGCACATGGAAATGCAAGATCGCAGTGCTCACTCCAGGGTTTTCCATCATCAAAATACTTTGCGTGCGTATATGACTTCACATAATCTCTGCAAATGCCATGAATAAACCAGGAAAACAACTATCACATCGAATCCACGTGACATGAGTAGTATTAAAATATCATCAAATAAGCTCAGGAAAGAAAACCACCTCAAACTTCTTTGTTGACCTTTTATTTCTCTCAAAAGTGTTACTTTTACATAATCAAATCCTTCTGGATCCAGTAGATAGCCTCTTGAATCTGATTAAAGGCAACATGGCAGACTATTAATATAGGCAAGAAATATCCTGCATTATTTGCTAAAGGCATTTTGAAGACTATATAAATCAATTTCTAAGAATCATGAATGAAACACATGCTGTTCCTCATCGATTAGAAATAACATTTTGAATGCCGATCTTAAAGCGCTTACTTACTCATCTCAAGGTTGCTTTAATGGAGTAAAAGAAACCTCATGGTTTGGGATATTTAGTGTCTAGATGACAGTATTGCAATTGTGCAGCATGATAGCCATGTATGGCATACTTAGCACCTCATTTAGTTATCGTTGAGTGCAAAAATAAGTGGTCCTTTTAGTTCACTGCTTAGTCTACTTCATCCATCGTTGACCAATTGATGAAGTGAAAGGATAAACTGTGGTAGAAGAAACAAACTTAATCACAACTCAGAAGGCTGACCAGAAAGAAAAGAAACATGGCCAGGTAAAAGGGCATGGCAACTATACCATGTTTGTCACAGATTGTAGGGAAAATGCAAAATACCTACCTGACAATGTAATTGGAATGGCACCAAATGCAACAAGTTTCTCCAAGACATGCATTGCTATCTTCCCAGAGCCACTGACAACACATCTGCAAGTGCAAAATGAAAATTTAGCAAGATTAGAAATTGACTAACATTTATATGTCTATGAAAATTGGCAATGTATTGTTAAGAATAGGGATGAAACAAAAATATACGGGACATTTCTTTCCAAAGCAATTATTTAAGATGAAGTTCAGCACCTTAATCCTTTGAGATCCTTATTCATATCAGCAAGTATAAGCTGTGCGTAATACACCTGCGAAAAATCACATAAACTAATAAAAAAACAGAAAAATAAATAAGCACTCTCTATTTCACATTTTCATTTGTTACCCGTAGAGATTGCACTAGGGAGATGAGGTTTACTAACACCCAACAACATAAAACATGAGGCTAGGGCACTAGCAAACCAGGTACCAACCTTGTCACAAGGATCCGGGTTTGAGACATTACATTCAAAAAAATCTTATGTTCAGCGAACACTGGGCTCATATATCTATAGAATAATAAATATTTGAACTATTGTCATATTTAATTAAAATTTAACAGATAATTACATAGTTCAAATATTATACATAAAATTTAAGTTTATACAATATAATTCTAACGGTAGTTGAAGCAATGATCTTTGACCCTAAGGCTCCCAACTCTCTCTCTCTCTCTCTCTCTCTCTCCATGGTGGTGGACAACAATGGACAGCCATTTTGTTCATTGCAATGAGGCAAAATAATTTTGATTATTTTCTTAAAGTATCATATGAAAATAGTGCCGAGGGGTGAGGCATATGAAAAGAGGGGGACACCACATAGATCAACCGTCCATGTTGGTGTTGCGCTTGTGTTTGAGTTGATACCCGACTTCTTCAGCATGTCTATGTGACATACGTCGTTTATCTCTATATTGCACTTGACAACAAGGACTGAGGCCAGCTATGCCATGTTGTTAGTCTGATAGAAGCAGGTCGACAACAACGTAGTGTGCCTTGTACATCAGATAATAAACAAAAGTTTAAGCATGATACCAGTCCGTAACCTGTAGCTTCTGTCCGAAGGCTGGAACCTGACCAGAAGTTTCTCGGTCCAGTGAAACTTCCCTGCACAAAACCAACACCATAAATTTCAGTATCTGCACCAAGAACACCACAAAAAAAATACATCTGCTCAGTAACTACCCTTGTTTAAACAATGTACTTAATCATCTAGAAGCGTTTGTATCATAGGCATCAGCTGTCGTTTCTTTTTCTTTAAACTGTAGTTACCTTTGCCCTGATATATTAGTCAATAACAATGAAATGCAGCCCTGACTTAGCAACTTTTCATGGGATGAAAATCCATAAAAGTTTGTTTGTGACAGCCATATCTTTATGGTCTATATAAGGTTTAATCAATCACAACCAAGGTTATACTCGAGCCCAACTGTTCCAGTATTGTATATCTAGTGACAGTTGAGGAGTCTGTCTACCTTGACACTAGTCCCAGAGGTGTATGTTACCTATGGCATGGTAATAGGCGGTGCATGTTCAATCAAAGCAAATACCCCTGAAAGATTCTATTATGAATAAATTAGGAGCACATCTTCTGTCCTAGCATACATCTCAATACATATTCATGCCACTCCAATAATTAAATGTCTCAATATTAATTATTTCTAGATTAATGTTTTAATTTTTCATTTTAAAATGTTATGTTATCTCAAATTTCTGGGAAATACTCCATAATCTGGTTGAGAAAAAATTCACTTTTACCTTTTACCATAAGTAGAAAAATATGAATCTTAGTTTGAAACTAAAGGAAACTTGACATCACAATTGAATTCGATAAGATTTTACAAGGGAAAGTTCAAAATGGACTTAAGTATTTGGCAATATGAAACCACATAAAATATTGCCACAAGCACACCTAAAGAATTGGTGGAAATTCTAAAAACCCAGACTTTCATTGTTGGTAAAAAAGCCCTTGTGTATTTCTATTTCTAGATAACATCAACATTTCATCCAAGTCAACACTAAGTTATGTTGTGTTGGTTGAACAAATTTACACAGAAAAAAACTCCCGCAGGCGATTATTAGTCACTCCAGTTTGTCTCATGATTTTTTCCGTTGGGTTCACTGCAACCTAGATAGATATCTAAAGTATTTCGAGGAGACACAAGACACCCAAACTGAGAAACTATATGAATAGTTGGTTAAAGTTTGATAAGGGACAAACAAGTACATGTCTGGAGTGAAGGACCCAACAAACTGCAAAGCTTAAACCTAGTACTAAAATATACAAAGTCTGAAAGGTTGAAAATCCTTAAATAGCAGGTTACCAGCAGACACAGCGCAATTCCTCCCTCCCTCCCTGGATAAGGATCATAATGACTTCTATGAAAACCATAAAGAAACTGCCAAAATGTTTGGGTGTGCCCACATGTGCAGGTGAGGATGCCAGATTCAGGGTGTGAGGTGTGAGGACATGGCCATACAACAACAGCTAAGTCTTTTCCCATACTAGACGGGGTCGGCTACATGGATTCTTTGTTTCCACATAGCCGTGTCATGTGCCATGCTAGCAATTAACTCAATATAGGCTAAACCATTCTTTATAGTTTCTTTCCAACATTTTTATAGTCATCCTCTTCCTCTTAACATTTTCACAATCTAATTTTCCATATATTCTTACGGGAGCATCCTTTGGTCGTCTTTCTACGTGTCCAAACCATCTTAACCGATTTTTCCTCATTTTATCCTCCATTGATGCTACTCCCAATTGGTTTATAATAACCTCATTATATATGGTCTTTCCTTATGTGACCACTCATCCATCTCAACATCTTCATTTCTGCTGGTACACATGATGATTAATTGTCCAACACTCGGAACCATAAAACATAGTTGGTCTAACTGCTGCTCTATAATATTTACCTTTTAACTTTAATGGTATCTTCTTATCACACAGAATACCTGATGCCCTCCATTTTAACCAATCGGCATTAATTCTATGTGTAGCATCTCCATCAATTTTTCCATCACTTTGAAAAATTGACCCTTGGTATTTAAAACTTTCCTTGTGAGGTATGCCTTGTTTGCCAATCTTAATTTCTGTCCTCTGAAGTACCAAATAATCAAACTTACATTTCATACATTTTGTCTTTGTTCTGCTAAGTCGGAAGCCTTTACTTTTTAATGTTTCTCTCCATAATTCTAATTTCCTATTAACTTTTTCCTTAGACTCGTCCACTAACACAATATTATTTGCAAATAACATACACCAAAGTACTTCATCTTGAATATGTTTTGTTACCTCATCAATGACCAATATAAATAAATATGGACTTAAAGTTTATCCCTGATGTAACCTAATATTAACTTCAAAGGAGTCTGTCAATGCTTCATAACTCCTCACACAAGTTTTTGCACCATCGTACATGTCTCTTATAAGATTTATGTATGTCAATGGGATATCTTTCTTTTTTAAGGTTCTCCAAAGAACATCTCTTGGCACCCTATTGTAATTTTTTTTAGATCAATAAATATCATGTGAAGGTTCTTCTTTTTTGCTCTAAAATATTTCATAAGACGTCTCAATAGGTGAATCACTTCAATAATAAATCTGCCAGGCTTGAATCCAAATTGGTTCTCTGTGTAAATATTTGTTGATAATCGAAGGTTGATGCTCACGAAGCAAATCCAACGAACTGTCAAGAATCCAAAGTCATCCAAGTATGGATGCCAAACTTCAAATACGTCAAACAAGAGAGCGGAAGCATACAAAACAAAAGTCAAAAGCTGTACCCAGACAACATACTTTTATTGATGATAGAGTCATGTATTTATAGGCTTTACAAGTAGTGTACATGGTATAAAATGAGAGAGAGAGAGGCCCTTGAAGAAGGGTTGTTGTCTGTTGTGCTGTGCACAACATAGTGTACATGGCATAACGGCTACTAACTAGCCGTTGGAGGCCCAGTTGACTCCAATGGCTAGTTGACTGGCCCCAGGCCCTAGTGGCTTGGGCGAGTCATGTTACAAACATGGGCTGACTGGCCCAAGGCGCTAGTGGCGTGGGTCAATCCTATTACAATTAACACCCCCTCTCAAACTTATGGGGTATATATCGAAAGTTTGTCCAACAAAAATTGAAAACGAGTGGCCGAGAGAGATTTGGTGAAGAAATCAGCTAGCTGCATCTCTTATGTAACATAACACAATGTTATTTTCTTGTTCAAACATTCTTTACGAACAAAATGACAGTCCACCTCAATGTGCTTTGTCCTTTCATGGAAGGTGTTGTTGGAGGCAATGTACATGGCGCTTTTGTTGTCACAATACATAGTGGCCGGACGTTACAAAGTAACTCCCATATCGCCTAGAATAACTGTAATCCAAGAGATCTCCGTAGCTACAGTAGCCATGGTTCGATATTCAGCTTCAGTGGATGAGAGCAACACTTTCTATTGCTTCTTACACTTCCAAGAGATTAGAGATTCACCTAAAAATACACAAAAACCAGTCGTAGAGTGTCTATCGTTGACATCTCTACCCCAATCAGCATCTATATATACAGATAAATTAAAAGACGAAGAAGAAGTTAACAGAACCCCCTTGTTAGAAGTGTTTCTAACATATCGAATGATGCGTAAAACAACACTCATGTGAACAGAAGTTGGTGCCTACTGAAATTGACTCGTTGTGTGAACTGCATGAGAAATATCTAGTCTAATAATGGTAAGATAAGTAAGGGCACCTATGAGCTGTCGATACGAAGTGGGATCAACTAATTTTTCACCATCAGTGAATCTTAACTTGGTACCTAAAACTTCTGTTGTATCTATTATTTTGGTATCTATGAGATCAGATCTTTCAATGATATCATTAACAAATTTTGCTTGAGACATAAAGTACCCACAATTGTTTTCAGTTATTTCAATGCCTAAAAAGTAATTTACAAGGCCTAAGTCTTTCATGTCAAATGCTTGATGAAGATTACGTTTAACTTCTGTAATTCCTGCTTCATCACTCCCTGTGATGATCATATCATCCACATACAAAAGTAAAATAACAATACCTGATTTGGTTTTACGTACAAACAAGGTAGTGTCAGTATAGCAAATTGTAAAATTATGCAAATGCATGACTTTTTCAAATCGATCAAACCAAGCCTTAGGAAGCTCATTCAAACTATACAAGGCTTTTCACAATTTAAGAGCATGACCAGGAGGTAAATTAAAACCAAGAGGAGGACTCATATAAGCTTCTTCATTCAGATAACCATTCAGAAAAGCATTCTTAATATCAAGTTGATATATATATTTCATTTCCTAATCGCACTAAGGGTTATGAGAATTCTAATTGTGGTCATCCTAGCTACCGGAGCAAAGGTTTCATCATAGTCAATTCCATATTCTTGGGCATAACATTTTGCAACTAGTCTGGCTTTATATCTCTCAATGTGACCATTGCTATGAGTTTTGATTTTATAGACCCATCGACATCCAATGACTTTCTTATCCTTTAGTATAAGTGCAACTATCCATGTCTGAGCTTTGTCTAGGGCATTGGGTTCATCTTTCATAACATCTTTCCATTCTGGAATACCTTTAGCTTGATGATAGAACCTCGGTTCTTTAACTTGACGAAGAATGGCAATCAAGTTTTTTCGTTGTGGTTCAAAAGATTCATAGAAAACAAATCACTGGAGAGGTCTTGAGACCCTAGGTTCCAAACATATATTATCAGGTTCTATACGGGTATCATTGGCTTCTCTAGGGCGTCTTGTATAATGTAAGAGAAAGGGTTCAACAATGGATTGGGTATCAACAGTTTTATGCGAAGCATCACTATCTTCAAAAGAGTTGTCTTGATGATCTCCTGAGTCACAATCATTATCTTCTTCTAGATCAAAAAAGTCTTGAGATATGAAAGATTCAGAATTTTCTAAGGGTTTAGACTTATAATAAGCATCAATCTCAAAAAACTTTACTGTCTTCTATGGGATCAAAGCACATATAACCCTTCTTATCTATGCCATAGCCAAGAAATACACATTCAATTGCCCTAGCTGACAGTTTATCATTTTTATCTGTATACACAAAACATCTACATCCAAAAGCTCTAAGTCATTCATAATATTGAGGGATATTATATACTTTTTCAAAAAGTGAAGTATTTTTAAGATTAGATGAAGGCATTCTATTTATAAGATAAACTGCAATAAGAGTAGTTTCGGCCCATAAACATTTAGGAACCCTACTAGCAATTAACATAGTTCGACATGTTTCAATAATATGGCTATGTTTTCTTTCAGCTAGACCATTTTGTTGGGGTGTTTTAGTGCATGACTTTTGATGAAAAATTCTATTTGATTCAATAAATTTTTGAAATTCATTTGACATATATTCTCCTCCTTAATCTGATCTAAAGATCTTAATAATGGTGGCTCCAAATTGATTTTTGATCATATCGCAAAAGACTACAAATTTTTCAAATACTTCGGATTTATGTTTTAAGAGATATATCCAGGTAAAGAAAGTAAAGTCATCAACAAAAATTCATATAGTATTGAACTCCTTTAAAAACAACGAACGCGGGGCCCCAAACATCCGAATATATTAAATCAAAAGTTTTGTTTGGTACATAGTTTCTTTCTCGAAAAGGAAGATGATGCATTTTCCCAAGAATACAATCTTTGCATTCAAACTTTTTCTCTCTAATTTTTTTCATCAAGAGAATGTTACATAATTTTTGTGAGTCCAAGTGTCCAAGTCTTTTATGCCAAAGAGTAGCATCTTGGGCTACATTACAAAACTCAGAGTTTGGCATAACAAGATAATTCATTTTGTATAGTCCGCTTTCTCTATGACCTTGACCAATCAACTTCCTCGATAGGTGATCCTGCACCACACAATGTTTGGATGAGAAAGTGACTATACAATTGTTATCACATATTTGAGCAACCGAAAGTAGGTTCAAGTTAAGTTTAGGTATAAAACTTACATTTTGAATTTTAAAAATTTCTTTTTAAAATTTCTTATTTTCTTGATTTGAAGTTTTGTCCCATCGACCGTAAACACATGTTTTCCAATGGTTTCACAAGAATCAATCAAAGAATTTTCACTATGTGTTATATGAAAAGATGCACCGGAATCTAAAAACCAAGACATACCTTGAGAAGTGGATAGAGCATTCCCGGAGATGCTTGCCTTTTCTTTGAAAATTTCTTCTATGTATGCCTTGATGTTGTTGGGCAAGACTCCTCCTTCTATGGCTCCCACATTTCCAATCTTTTTTCGGAGAATAGGGCAAGTGGTTTTGATATGCCCACTTTTCTTGCAATAGTGGCAAATAGTGTCCTTGTTAGGCCACGGTCTCATGGGCTTCTTTGACGTGCCTTCGGTATTCTTAGCATGTGGGGGCTTGTGAGTCTTCAAGTTAGCTCCCGGTTTGGATGCGGCAAGAACGATTTCTTTGGCGACATTCATATTTTTCAATCTTGTTTCCTCCATAATAAGATCGGCCAAAAAGGAATCTCATCTAGGTCTAGGTTTTCTATGTAAAGTTTCATCCAATGTTTTCAAATTTGTCTCTTAACCCACGCATAAACAAAAAGAAATATTGGTTGTCAAGAATTCTTGAAATTCATCTAGTTTGTGAAGATTACCAAATTTATCAAAGCTTCTTAATTGAGTCCATAATTCCGAAAACTCGTTATCTAATGCTTAAATTTTCTTGTTTAAGCATTATCATCATTTCCATCAAATCAATTTGGAAAACAAAATCATCTTGAGAATGAAGTTTCTTTAAATATTCTCAAGTTTCAAATGCATTTTCGAAAGCACTAATTCTATTTCTAAGCTTGTCATCAACATTGACAAATAATTCGTATATTTTTTTCATTCATTTTCTCCCATACTTTCAAA
This sequence comes from Brasenia schreberi, assembly GCA_036023115.1. NCBI lineage: Eukaryota > Viridiplantae > Streptophyta > Magnoliopsida > Nymphaeales > Cabombaceae > Brasenia > Brasenia schreberi. The sequence goes on from JAYKKT010000051.1 coordinate 6,924,680, forward strand.
TCTTGCTTGCATTTTTCATAAGCTTTGATAATTTCATCATCATTCAAACCATCAATATTCAAAATTGGTTCTTTTATGGTTCCATCGATGTAGTCCCAAAAATCTTTTGGCAAAAAATATTTTTTCATAGTCCTAGCCCAACTTTGATAACATTTTGGGTCAATGATACATCTAAACATCTCAATTTTGCCTTCCATTTAATGCAAAATCAAAAGTTTTGAACTAACCTCAAGTTTAATATGTTTCTTCAAAATTTGCACATGTGACACGCTTCCCAATGCACTCGGTTTCTTTAATCCGAGACTCTGATACCATGTAAATATTTGTTGATAATCGAAGGTTGATGCTCATGAAGCAAATCCAACGAACCGCCAAGAATCCAAAGTCATCCAAGTATGGATGCCAAACTTCAAATACGTCAAATAAGAGAGCGGAAGCACACAAAACACAAGTCAAAAGCTGTACCAAGACAACATACTTTTATTGATGATAGAGTCATGTATTTATAAGCTTTACAAGGAGTGTACATGACATGAAACGAGAGAGAGAGGCCCTTGAAGAAGGGTTGCTGGCTGCTGTGCTGTGCACAGCACAATGTACATGGCATAACGGCTACTAACTAGCCGTTGGAGGCCAACTGCCTCCAACGGCTAGTTGACTGGCCCCAGGCCCTAGTGGCCCGAGCCAATCATGTTACAAACATGGGCCAGTCCTATTACAATTAACACTATTGTAATCGACACTTGTTTTAACCTACGTTGGATAATTCTTCCCCATAATTTCATAGTGTAACTCATTAACAAGATACCTCGATAATTAGAACAATTATGAATGTCTCCCTTGTTCTTATATATGGTTATAAGTGTACTCGCTCTTCATTCTTTTGACATCTTTTGAATTTTCCATATTTCATTAAATAGTCTTGTGAGCAAGGTGGGACCCATTTCTCTTAGGATTATAAGAATATTGTATGGTCCTATAGATTTACCAACTTTCATATATTTAAGAGCCTTTTTTACTTCATTCTTTTGAATACGCCGATAAAAATTGCGGTTTATATACTTTTCTTATTTGCTTCTAAGAAAATACTAACATTTGTATTTCATTAAAAAGATTATAGAAACAATTTTTTCACCTAGAGCTAATACTAACATCTATTTTTATAAGGGATCACCCTTGCATGACTAGTCCCATGCCCGGATAAAGGAGGGTTGCGTAACGCTTCCAACAGCCAGCATAAAACTTTATCAAACTTATCTATCATGGATTCTATAAATTATAACAAGGATCTATGAAAACAAAGAATCTATGTAGACGGCCCCATCTACTATGAGAAAAGACTTAGTTGTATTTTTGATATCATCACTATAATCTTCTCATCATCATCTTTGATGTATCTAACAAAAGTAAAATCTTTACTTTTCTTATCTTTACCCTTACCTACCCTAAAAATATCTCTTTTACCCTCTTTTGAGTTAAGAGTTTTATATAAATCCTCTCAAATTTTGGTTTTTGATTCACTATATGCCTTTTACACTTCTTTCTTTGTTTTCTTATAAGCCTCCCAAGTTTCACTAGTCTTCTTAACATAATACAATTTGTAACATCCTTCTTTGCCATGATTTTATATTACACAACTTCACTCCATCACCAAGCTTCTTTTTGTGTCGGTATGCTTCTATTAGATTCTCCAAACATCTATTTTGTCACTTCTCTAATATGTATAGTCATATTGTTCCACATATCAGAAGGTATAACTATATAATTCCAAACATCTCCTTGAATAACTTTCTGTTTAAATATATTTTCTTTCTCACATTTGAGGTTTCACCATCTAGTCTGAATAGCTCTATGCACTCTATTCTTCTTTGTCCACTTTTTTTTACCTACAAATCCATTACTAAAAGTCGATGTTGAGTAGTTAAGTTTTCTCCTTCAATTGCGTTGCAATCTTTACAACACGATCTATCTCTTTCTTACAAAAAAAATTAATCAATTTGTGTTTATAACAAGCCACTCTTATAAGTAATTAAATATTCATCTCGTTTTTTGAAAATTATATTGGCTATAAAGAGATCAAAAGACATAGCAAAATTTAAAATATCCCTACCCTCCTCATTTATATCCCTAAAACCATAGTTTTAATGAATACCTTGATATCCTAATGCATCTTTAGTGACATATCCATTTAAGTTTCCCAAATAAATCACATGTCCATTTAAGTCTCCTAAATAAATCATCTTCCTTTGTGGAATTCTTTGAATTACCTTATCTAACTCCTCACAAAAAGATTTATACTATCTTGTGATCCTACTTGGGGTACATAAGCACAAACTACGTTCAAAACCTGTACTCCTAACACTAATTTCACCATCATAATTCGGTAACCATATCGATTTATGTCTATTATACTATCCTTTAAATCTTTATTTATAATAATATCAACTTTATTATGAGCCTTTTCATTTCCTGAGTACCATAATTTAAAATCAATATTCTCAATCTCCTTTGCTTTTTCTCCAACCTACTTTGTCTCTCATAAACATAAAATATGAATCTTTCTCATTCAAAAATTGTGGAGACCCTCGCTATAAGTTGTTCACTACATTCAGACGACAATGTTGCATGACTTACTTCTTTACCTATACCCGTCCATGTGAGAACCTTCAATCTTTGTAATTGATGTACTACATCTGGAAAAAGATGTAGAGACCCTTACTTCTTACTACATTTAGGGCTAACTTCTTTACCCACACCCATCCATGTGGGAACCCTCAGTCTTTGTAATTGATCCACTCCATTCGGGCAAAGATGTAGAGACCCTTGCTTACTTTTTACTGCATTCGGGCTCTATAGTGCATTACTAAGAGGGAACGCCCCAATGCAATAACCATAATTTATAGAATTCATGGTAGATAAGTCCAATAAAATTATACACTGGCTGTCAGAATCCTAATGCAACCCTTCTCCTTTATTCGAACTTGGAACCGGCCATACAAGGTAAATTATATATTATTTTATATAATTAATAAAATCTCATAAAACTAAAAGAATCTTAGTTTTCATCAATTTTGTAAAGATCGTATCGTATGAGAATATCTACAATACAGACACATGTATTATAAGAAGTGATTTATCGTGCCATATCGTACGATACAACCCGTATCGTATGAGTCAATAATGATTTTTGGGTATAAAATCTGAGAATATGAAATTACAAAAATCACTTTTGCTTCTTCCCAAACCCTTTTCACGTTATTCCCTTACTCCCAAATCCTTTTCTGATTCATGTTCTTCTTGATTTTGTGGTTTATTTATAAGATTTTCAAGTTTTTCACCCAATCCAACTCTCATCTCTAGAACTTTTGTCAAATCTATGACATTTTTTTCCTTTTACATTCTACTCGATTCTTCATTTAAAAAATTTGAGGTTTTTATAGATTTCGTTATTCTTGACCTCTAAAAAGTTTTTTTCTTGTTGATTGTTCACTCTCATCTTAATGGCTTTCGATTGAGTCGATCCGGCATGTAAATATTGCATCCCGGTGTACAAAGAATAGGCTTATGAACAAGTGTATCTTTTGCAATACAGTAAAGCATGGGTGGTATTTCTCGCATAAAACACCACCTTGCGGAAAACAAGAAGAATGCTAGTGTTTGTTCTCGGATTCCTGAAGCAATGAAATACGAGATTGAGCAGGTATTGGAGGCTTCGAAGGAGATGAAGAGATTAAGAATGAGAGAGATGGAGAAATAGGTGGTTGGGATATGTCTCAATCATTTGAAGATGCTTTTCAAGGGATGTGTGGTAATGAATTTCATGGTGCGATTGAGATAAAGAAGAGACGACTTAGGATGAGAGGAGAGGACGAGAAAAGATAAAGAATTTAGGTTTTAGTGGTAGTAGCAGTAGAGTTGACTCTTGTTCCAGTGTAAGAACTCCTACTCACCCGATGCCTATAAGGGATACTAGAAGAGGAGCCAAAGCCAGAGGTAGTGGGATGCCTTCACTTTTTTCCCACTTACAACTTCTGAAACTGAGTGAGACATTAGATCAATTATGGCTTTAAAGGAGATAATTGAGAAAGTAAATTTCAAGTGTGTAAATTTTTTTTATGAAAATTATCTCCCTTTGAATGTTGCAAACTCATTTTCATTTCAAAGTATGACGAATGCTATTACCAGTGTGGGATCAGGTTATAGAGTCCCTACTTATCATTGCTTTGAGCAGTACATTAGTGTAGAAATGGGTTGATATTGCTAATGCATGAAGTTCTGAATTTAGAGAGTCGTGGAAGGAAACATGATGTTATATTATGGCTGATGGTTGGACAAATGATCAGTATAGGTCTCTTCCACAGAAAAGACAGCAAAACCATTTCCACATGATGAGATGAGATGATATAATTACAACAACTCAGCCTTTTCCAATATTAGACGGGGTCGGCTACATGATTCTTTGTTTCCACATATCCCTATCGTCAGTCATGTTAGCAGTTAACTCACAATAAGCTAGATCATTCTTTATTGTTTCTTTCCAACACTTTTGTGGTCATCCTCTAGCTCTTTTAATACTTTCCAAATTTAGTTTTTAATACTTTCTTACATGTTCTTCTTTTGATCTTCTTTCTATATGTCCAAACCATCTTAAACGATATTCTCTCATTTTATCCTCTATTGGTGTCACTCCTAATTTGTTTCTAATAACCTCAATATGTACACAGTCTTTTCCTTTATGACCACTCATCCATCTCAACATCTTCATTTCTATCACAGACATCTTTTGTACATGTTGATGATTAAGTGCCCAATACTCAAAACCATAAAACATGGCTGGCCTAAATGCTCTATAATATTTACCTTTAACCTTTAATGGTATCTTCTTATCACAAAAAATACCTGTTGCTCCTCTCCATTTTAACCAACCAACATTAATTCCATCCGTAACATCTCCATCAATTCTTCCATCACTATGAAAAATTGACCCTAGGTATTTAAAACTTTCCTTTTAGGGGATGCAATGTGTGTCAATTTTAATTTCTATGTCCTCTGAGGTAACCAAATGACTTATATTCCATATATTCTGCCTTTATTCTACTAAGTCGGAGGCCCTTTGCTTTCTAATGTTTCTCTCCATAGTTCCAATTTTCTATTAACTTTTTTCTTACTCCTCCACTAATACAATGTCATCTGCAAATAACATACACCAAGATACTTCATCTTGAATATGTTTTGTAAACTCATCAATCACCATTATAAATAAATATGGAGTTAAAGTTGATCCTTGATGTAACCCAATATTAACTTCAAAGAAGTCTGTCATTCCTTCATGAGTCCAAACACATGTTTTTGCAGCATCATTCATGTCTCTAATAAGGTTAAATGTATGTTAATGGGATACCTCTTTTTACCAAAGTTCTTCAAAGAACCTCCCCCGATACCCTATCGTAAGCTTTTTCTAGATCAATAAATATCATGTGAAGGTCTTGGGAGCCAAGTGATTCCTATTTCTCCTAGTATTTTCTAAACTTCTATAGGAATATTATGTGGTCCTACCGATTTACCACTCTTCATATGTTTAAGAGCTTCTTTGACTTCATTCTTTTGAATACGTTGGTAGAAATTATGGTTTATAATTTTATATACTTTTCTGATTTGGCTAACTCTCCTAAGTTAATACTAACATCTTTATTTTCATTAAAAAGATTATAAAAATAGTTTTTCATCTATTTCTTACATATCATTTGCCACTAGAATTTTTTCATCCTCATATTTAATACATCTAACAGAATTAAGATCTTTAATTTTCTTATCTCTAACCCTAGCTATCCTAAAAATATCTTTTTCACCCTCTTTTGAGTTGAGTTTTTTTATATAAATCCTCCCAAATTTTAGTTTTTGCTTCACTCGCTTCCTTCTTTGCTTTCTTATAAGCCTCTAAAGTTTCACTAGTTTTCTTAGCATAATGTAATTTGTAATATGCCCTCTTTGCCTTGATTTTATTTTGCTCTACTTCACTCCACCACCAAGCTTCTTTTTGTACTGGTACACCTCCCTTAGATACACCTAACACATCTTTCGCCACTTTCCTAATATGTATAGTCATATTGTTCCACATATCACAGGGTGTACCAACATAATTCCAAACATCTCCTTGAAGGACTTTTTGTTTAAATATATCTTTTTTATTGCTTTTGAGGTTCCACCATTTAGTCCGAATAGTTGGATGTGCTAAGGCAGATGTGATTAAATATCAAAGGTTGGTTGGTAAACTAATATACCTAACTTTATATGGCCTGATATAACCTATGCAGTTGGTGTTGTCAGTCGATTTATGCATGCACCTTCAAAGACCCATATGGATATAGTATTTCATATAGTTAGATACCTAAAAGGTTCCTCATGATACGTTGTAATATATAGAAATAATGGTCATGCAGATATTAAAGTGTATACAAATGCAGATTGGGTTGGTTTTGTTAAAGATATAACTTAGGTTCACTTATATTTTTTAATGTAATTTGTCATTAGCAATAAGAGTATATTAGTCTTTCAAGTTAAAATGTCATTATAAATAAGACACTAGGGTTTAGGATAGTTAGCTGAGAAAAGAAAAGAGAGCAGCCGAGTGTGGCCCTCTCGGCGTGTAGATGCAGATTGGATGGTTTGTCTCCAATCTGCAATAATTTATAAGTTCTTCTTTATTTGATTAATTTATTTCATGGTATCAGAGCCTACAAGACGACAAAGTGAATTTTTTTCTGTAAGAAAACATGGGAGATGACACACGAAAAGGGTGCAGAAAATTTTTGCACAAGATAAGTGTGCAGATTTATTTCAGATTGAATTTTCTTTCACTAGTTCGTAGATGCAAATCGTGCAGAAAAGATTATACTAAAATACAGGGATTTTTTTTGCCTACCACCTTTGTTTCGATTCATTGGAAAGAGCTAAGGGGGGATAATCTCTAGATTGTTTTTTGTTGGCGCCCCTTTCTTCCGATTCCAATTCGGATAACAGGATTTCATCTCAACAAACTTGAGATAAGGGGCACTATAAGACACTTTCGGCACTTTCAGACTGCGGTTGAACTGGAACATTCCATACTTGGGTTCGTGTTTTCCATTCTATCAAAACTGGCTAACACCATAGTTCCACACTGATTACAACTCATCTGCAAGAGCCTCAATTTCCAACAAGGTACTGCTCCAGGAAATTACAACAATCAGATCTTTAAGGATTGATTTACAAAGTAAAGTCGTTGCATGTCCGAATCCTTCTTACTTGCCTCTACTTCATCGTTAATGCCTTGTATGGGTGCAGCATATTGACATCTGTATATCCGTGAGAATAAAGACTGCATAACTCATCTCTGGTGGCCATTTTTTTCTTTTAACAAAACCCTAACAAAGAGGAAGAGAATAGATATATATACAAATAGCAAGCAAAGGAAAAGAGATTAAAACTTGCTACGAGATGTCTGAACAACCCATAAACGACAAGATCGATCATTTTCAAATCACATCTACCAAACTGAATGACAGAAATTATTTGGAGTGGTCTAGATGAGTGGAGTTGGCAGTAATAGCAAGGGCGAGATGGGCTCATCTCATGGGACAAATTCCATACCCAACACAACATGACATATATTATACCAAGCTGGTGTAGAGAAGATGCGTTGATTTCATCCTGGTTACTCCAATATATGATTCCAACAATAGCAAAGACTTTTATGTTTTTTAGCTCAACACATGAAATTTGGAGTACAGTTTCATAAGCTTATTCTAGAAAAAAGAATGTAGCAAAGAAATATGAAACCTTGGAAAAGATAAGTGTAAGCAAGGAAATCGCTCTATTAGTAAGTATTATGCTGACGATACCAATATCAAGTATTCATCATGTTATGCAGAAAGAAATTTGGAAAATGAAAAGAAAAAAGTGTTTGACTTGCTATTGGGTGTAAATCCTGAATTTGAAACTATAAAGATCAACATTCTGGGCAGGGAGGAACTTCCGTCACTTGGTACAGTGTACTGCTTACTTATTCGTGAAGATCGCAAGAATTTAGAGAAGAACAACAGTAATACCACAGAACAACATGCCTTACAAAGTAGAGGAGAAACTTCACATCATCGTGGAAGAGGTGGTCAACACAATAGAGATAGTGGACGAGGACACTCCTATTATGATGAGAAGGCTAAAATTATTTGCTCTCAATGTAGAAAACATCGACACTCAAAAGAAAATTGTTGGGAACTGCATGGGCATCCAAACTTCCACAGACGAAGAAGTAATTCAATCAATATTGCTGATAGTTCCATGCCCAGTACAAATGATATTCAAACACTTATTAAGAGAATTTAAGGCTTAAAAACAAAATTATCAAAAAATCAGAACGCTTCTACTTCTCAGGCTACTTTAGCTCATGCTACACACAAAGTGAAGGGTAAACCATTTTCACATTTTCACTCTAAAATTTGGATTATTGACTCTAGGGCTACAGATCATATGGTTGGAGAGACTTTATATTTTTCAGAATATCGTCTGCTTAAAAATAGGGAGCCAATTAAGTTGGCCGATGGATCAATCTCTTATATGATTGGACACGTAAGTGTACCTATATGTCTCACATATTTACACTCAGTTTACCATGTTCCTCGCTTTCCTATAAATCTTCTCTCAGTCAGCACCTTGACACGTACATTGAATTATAGTGTGACATTTGATTCCTCTGGGTTTTTTTTCATTTGAAGACGGGGAAAATCTTTGGTCGTGGTAGTCTTCGAAGAGGATTATATATTCTAAAAGACACGTCGAACCATTTTGCTTCTGCGACAACTACTCAAGATGCTAAGACCCAACTTTGGCATACGTTTAGGCCATTTACCAGTGTCCAAGCTTCATTATGTTTTTCCTAATTTGAAAGTCGAGTCTAATAAAATTCCTTTTGAGTGTGAAGTATGTCAACTTGGAAAACACCAAAGAGTACCTTATCCTCTGAGTGAGTCAAGAAGATCCCAACCTTTAGAACTTTTACATTCTGACATATAGGGTCTCAGTCCTATTCCTTCTTTGTTTGGTCAGAAGTATTTTATTTCCTTTATTGATGATTGTACTCGTCTGACAATTGTCTATTTAATAAAATCAAAAGCTGAAGTTTCTGCTCTTTTTCCTTTATTGATGATTGTACTCGTCTGACAATTGTGAAAATTCTTCGCTTGGATAATGAGGGTGAATACATGAGTGGACAATTACAAGAAAAAATCGTCATATACTTGAAGTAGCCAGAACTCTCCTTTTTCAGCATAATGTTCCTAAAATTTATTGGGAAGAAGTTGTTCTCACTGCTGTCTATCTAATAAACAGGATGGCTAGTAGTGTGCTCAAGGGAGAGTGTCCTATAAAAATTCTTAATGATGACCCCAAACTCTTTCATGTTGCTCTTCATATTTTTGGATGCCTCTACTTTGTCCATGTGCATTTACCTGGTCATGATAAACTTGATCCAAGAGCAGTAAAGTGTATCTTTCTTAGTTATTCTCAAACAAAAAAGAGATATAAATGTTATGATCCAATACAAAGGAAACTTTATGTATCAATGGATGTAACGTTTTATGAATCATCTCCCTATTATTCTTCCTAGGGGGAGTTATCTTTCCAACAAAACAATCATTCTCACGTTCTTCCCTTAGTTCCATGTGACACTGAAAAGTTAGCAGATACAACAAAAGAGAAGCAAGTTGAATCAGAACCAAATCAGATTACGGTATATAAGAAGGGACCAAGGAAGGTTGTTCATTCTCAGGAGGAGACTTCACAGACTCCAAGACCCAAAGATTATTCCCTTGATTCAGATCCGCAACCTGGAGTGAAAGAAGACCTAGAAGTACCTATAGCATTGCGAAAATGAAAAAGAAGGTGTACTCAGTATCCTATCTCTAACTATGTTTCATTTGCTAACACATCTGAATACTATCAAACTTTTGTTGCAAATGCTGAGCAAAATAATGTTCCCCCAAGTTTTGAAGAAGCCGACAAACATCCGTTATGGAGAGCAGCTATAAGAACATAATTGAATGCACTAGCTAAGAATAATACGTAGACAATCACCCAAAATCCCCACAACAGAAATATTGTCGGATGTAAATGGGTCTTTACTATCAAGTACAAAATAGATGACACAATTGAAAGATATAAGGCAAGACTTGTTGCCAAGGGTTATAGTCAATCATATGGGATTGACTATAATGAAACTTTTGCACCTATAGCAAAACTTAGGTCAATAAGAATGTTTCTTTGTATGACAGCTAATTTTGGATGAGACCTATGGCAACTAGATGTAAAGAATGCATCTCTATAGGAAGATCTACATGAAGAGGTATTTATGGAACTTCCTCTAGGATTGAGTGGTAAGATTGAAGAAGATACAGTTTCCAAACTAAACAAAGCTATCTATGGACTGAAACAATCACCCCGAGCTTGGTTTGAAAAATTTAGTGATGTTGTATATAGTTTGGGATATCGTAAGAGTATAAATGAGCATACTATATTCTTTAAGAGAAGTTTGAAGTTATCAATTCTTGCAGTTTATGTAGATGATATAATTGTGATAGATGATGATAACAACAACAACAACAACTAAGCCTTTTCCCATACATGGATTCTTTGTTTCCACATATCCCTATCATGTGCCATGTTAGCAGTTATCTCCCAATAAGCTAGATCATTCTTTATTGTTTCTTTCAAACACTTTTGTGGTCGTTCTCTACCTCTTTTAATACTTTCCAAATTTAGTTTTTCTAACCTTCTTACAGGTTCTTTTTTGATCTTCTTTCTATATGTCCAAACCATCTTAAACGATGTTCTCTCATTTTATCCTCTATTGGTGTCACTCCTAATTTGTTTCTAATAACCTCATTATGTATCCAGTCTTTTCTTGTATGACCACTCATCCATCTCAACATCTTCATTTCTGTCACAGACATCTTTTGTACATGTTGATGATTAACTGCCCAACACTCAGAACCATAAAACATGGTTGGCCTAATTGCTGCTCTATAATATTTACCTTTTAATTTTAATGGTATCTTCTTATCACAAAGAATACCTGATGCTCCTCTCCATTTTAACCAACCAGCATTAATTCTATGTGTAACATCTCCATCAATTCTTCCATCACTTTGAAAAATTGACCCTAGGTATTTAAAACATTCCTTTTGGGGAATGCAATGTGTGCCAATTTTAATTTTTATGTCCTCTGAAGTAGCGAAACGATCAAACTTACATTCCATATATTTTGTCTTTGTTCTACTAAGTCGGAGGCCTTTGCTTTCTAATGTTTCTCTCCATAGTTCCAATTTTCTATTAACTTTTTCCTTAGACTCCTCCACTAATACAATGTCATCTGCAAATAACATACACCAAGGTACTTCATCTTAAATATGTTTTGTTAACTCATCCATCACCATTATAAATAAGTATGGACTTAAAGTTGATCCTTGATGTAACCCAATATTAACTTCAAAGAAGTCTATCGTTCCTTCATGAGTCCTCACACATGTTTTTGCACCATCATACATGCCCCCTTATAAGGTTAATATATGTCAATGGGATACCTCTTTTTTCCAAAGTTCTCCAAAGAACCTCCCTCGGTACCCTATCATAAGCTTTTTCTAGATCAATAAATATCATGTGAAGGTCTTTCTTTTTTGCTCTAAAATGTTCTATAAGACGTCTCAAAAGGTGAATCGCTTCAATAGTAGATCTGCCTGGCATGAATTCAAATTAGTTCTCTGTTGATACTTGTCTTAACCTACGTTCGATAATTCTTTCCCATAATTTCATAGTATGACTTATTAACTTATACCTCGATAATTCGCACAATTTTGAATGTCTCCCTTGTTCTTATATATGGGTATAAATGTACTTGCTCTCCATTCCTCGGGCATCTTTTGGTTTTTCCATATTTCATTAAATAGTCTTGTGAGCCAAGTGATTACTATTTCTCCTAGTATTTTTCAAACTTCTATAGGAATATTATCTAATCCTACTGATTTTCCACTCTTCATATGTTTAAGAGCCTCTTTGAGTTCATTCTTTTGAATACGTTGGTAGAAATTGTGGTTTATATATACTAACATCTTTATTTTCATTAAAAAGATTATAAAAATAGTTTTTCCATCTATTTCTTATATCATCATTTGCCACTAGAATTTTTTCATCCTCATCTTTTATGCATCTAACATAATTAAGATCTTTAGTTTTCTTATCTCTAGCCCTAGCTATCCTAAAAATATCTCTTTCACCCTCTTTTGAGTTGAGTTTTTTATATAAGTCATCTCAAATCTTAACTTTTGCTTCACTAATTTTCGCTTCCTTTGCTTTCTTATAAGCTTCTAAAGTTTCACTAGTTTTCTTAGCATAATGTAATTTGTAACATGCCCTCTTTGCCTTGATTTTATTTTGTACTACTTCACTCCACCACCAAGCTTCTTTTTATGCCGGTACACCTCCCTTAGATACCCCTAACACATCTTTCACCACTTTCCTAATATGTATAGCCATATTATTCCACATATCACAGGGTGTGCCAACATAATTCCAAACATATCCTTGAAGGACTTTCTGTTTAAATATATCTTCTTTCTCGCTTTTGAGGTTCCACCATTTAGTCCGAAGGTGCACTCTTTTCTTCTTTGTCCATTTTTTATTTGTAAATCCATAACTAAAAGTCGATGTTGGGTGGTTAAGCTTTCTCCTGCAATTACCTTACAATCTTTACAACACGCTCTATCTTTTTTTCTACAAATAAAGTAATCAATTTGTGTTTGTGATAAGCCACTCTTATAAGTAATTAAATGTTCATCTCGTTTTTTGAAGATTGAATTGACTATAAAGAGATCAAATGACATAGCAAAATTTAAAATCTCCCTACCTTACTTGTTTATATCCCCAAAACCAAAGTTTCCATGAATCCCTTGATATCCTAATGCCTCTTTACCGACATGTCCATTTAAATCTCCTCCTAAACAAATCATCTCCCTTTGTGGAATCTTTTGAAACACCTTATCTAACTCCTGTCTTTATATTATCTTCTAGTCCTACTTGGGGTGCGCAAGCACAAACTATATTCAAAACCTCTGCTCCTAACACTAATTTCAACGTCATGATTCGGTCACCATATCGTTGTATGTCTACTACACTCTCCTTTAAATCTTTATTTATGATAATACCAACTCCGTTTCGAGCCTTTTCTTTACTTGAGTACCATAATTTAAAACCTGTATCCTCTATCTCCTTTGCTTTTTCTCCAACCCATTTTGTCTCTTGTAAACATAGAATATGAATCTTTCTCCGAATCATAGTATCTACCACCTCCATTAGCTTACCCGATAATGTTCCGATATTCCAAGAACCAATACGAATCTTATTATCTAGGTATTAAAACAAAATCTTCACAAACTATTTGACCTGAAAGATCTGGGAAGACTCCACTATTTCTTGGGTATTGAAGTATTATACTCCAATAAGTCATCTTCTTAAATTAGAGAAAATAAACCATGGACTTGCTAGGTGAAACTAATATGTTGGATTATAAACATGTGGATTCTCCTATGGAAGTGAATCAAAAGTTATACATTCGTGATAGTGAAGACTTCAGAGGTACTTGCAAATATCAACAACTGGTGGGTAAGCTCATTTACTTGATAATTACTCGTCCAGATATCACCTATGCAGTTGGTATTATGAGTAGATTTATGCATTCACCAACAAAAAAACATATGGAAGTTGTATATCGTATTCTGAGATATCTTACGTCAATACCTAACATGGGTCTTCAGTATTCAAAACGTTGTAACTTCGGTATTGAACTGTATTTGAATGTTGATTGGGCTGCATCGAAAGATGATTGTAAATCTACTACAAGCTATATTACACTACTTGGTGGTAATCTGATTTCTTAGAAAAGCAAAAAAAAACTGTTTTTGCCTGATCTACTGCAGAAGTTGAGTATAGAGTTGTTGCTCAAGCTATATGCGAAGGAAAGTGGGTTTCTTCATTAATTTGTGAGTTGGGATTTCACTCCACACAGCCTATACCTCTATATTGTGACAACAGTGCAACTATTCAGATGGCTTCCAATCCAGTCTATCATGAACGAACTAAACATGTGGAGATTGATTGTCACTTCATTCGGGAGAAAAACTCAAACAAAGAATTCAAACTGAAATATGTCAAATCAGAGAAGCAAAAAGAAGATTTTCTTACTAAAGCAATTATCAGTCGACAGCTTAATGACAATTTATCCAAGTTGGGTGTTCTTAATATCTTTCACCCAACCTGAGGGGAGAGTTAAAGATATAACTCGGGTTCACTTATATTTTTGAATGTAATTCGTCATTAGCAATAAGGGTATATTAGTCTTTCAAGTTAAAAGGTCATTATAAATAAGACACTAGGGTTTAGGATAGTTAGCTGACAAAAGAAAAGAGAGCAGCAAGGTGTGGCCCTCTCAGCGTGCAGATGCAGATTGGATGGTTTGTCTCCAATCTGCCACAGTTTGTAAGTTCTTCTTTATTTGATTAATTTATTTAAAGTTCTACGGAAGATAGAAAAAGATAGAAAATTTACCTAAGAGTATGCAACACTCGTGAGAGATAATTTGGTATCCTGGAAAAACAAAAACAGACTATTATGGCTAAATCTACAGCTGAAGCTGAGTATGGAACCATTGCTTTTGGTATATGTGAAGGAAAATGATTACGATCATTGCTTATGGAAATTGAGTTTCTCGTGAAGAATCCTATTACTATTTTCTATGATCAAAATGCATCTATCTAAATTGCATTGAACCAATTTTATTACGAGAGGACCAAGCATATAGAGATAGATTATCATTTCATCATGGAATGTGTGAGTACCAACGAATTCAAATTAAAGTATGTGAAATCAGAAGATCAATGTGAAAATATGCAGACTAAAGCAATATGTAGAAATGGATTAAAGAGGTTATGTGACGAGTTGGGTATAACTACAATATTTACACCCAACTTGAGGGGAGTGTTGAAGGATTAAGTCGACAGGAGTAATCGTTTTTCTACTAGTTTTGTACTTTATTTTTCATTTGTTCTTAGTACCGTCATTATTATTAGTTTCTTTTCTTAAGTAGTTGTTTTTAAAGGTGACTTTAAATTAGACTTCATTAATGGCACTCATGTAATAAACACATTTCGAATACTAGTTTAAAAGAGGAAACCCTACCAATCGTGTAACATTGTTTTTAGAGAGAAAATAGAAAAGAAGAAAGAGAAAGGGGGTGACGGCTGACGATTGATCCTGCATACCCGATTTCATCTTCGATCATTTCTATAATTCTACGTTGTTTAATCGTTATTAAATCAACAAAACATGCAGTTTGAGTGGGTGCGAGAGAAATTAGAAATTTTTTTAACACATTAACATGAAAAAGAGACAGACTGGAGCATGCTCGACTTCGTGATTTGGTATGCATTACATATAACATGAAGTTAGGGCAAAGATAACATTTTTAAAACTATGTATTGTTGCTCCCTAGTTCTTTATTATTAATAATGAATGATTGATGACTATATTGCATTTGATACAACAATAACTAAGCCTTTTCCCATACTAGACGGAGTCGGCTACATGGATTCTTTGTTTTCACATAACCGTGTCATGTGTCATGTTAGTAGTTAACTCAATATAGGTTAAATCATTCTTTATAGTTTCTTTCCAACACTTTTGTGGTCGTCCTCTACCTCTTTTAATACTTTCAAAATCTAGTTTTTCATACCTTCTTAAAAGTTTTTCTTTTGTTCTTCTTTTTATATGTCCAAACCACCTTAAACGCTATTCTCTCATTTTATCCTCTATTGGTGCCACACATATTTTATTTCTAATAACCTCATTATGTATAGAGTCTTTTCTTATATGATCACTCATCCATCTTAACATCTTCATTTCTGTCATAGACATCTTTTATACATGTTGATGATTAACTACCCAACACTCAGAACTATAAAACATGACAGGTCTAATTGTTGCTCTATAATATTTACCTTTTAACTTTAATGGTATCTTCTTATCACAAAGAATACTTGATGCTCTTCTCCATTTTAACTAACCAATATTAATTCTATGTATAACATCTCCATCAATTCTTTCATCACTCAAAAAAATTGACCTAAAGTATTTAAAACTTTCCTTTTGGGGACACAATGTGTGCCAATTTTAATTTCTATGTCCTCTAAAGTAACCAAATGATTAAACTTACATTCCATATATTTTGTCTTTGTTCTACTAAGTCGAAAACCTTTACTTTCTAATATTTCTCTCCATAGTTCCAATTTTTTATTAACTTTTTCCTTAGACTCCTCCACTAACACAATGTCATCTGCAAATAACATACACGAAACTACTTCATCTTGAATATGCTTTGTTAACTCATCAATCACCATTATAAATAAGTATAGACTTAAAGTTGATCCTTGATGTAACCCAATATTAACTTCAAAGAAGTCAGTCATTCCTTCATGAGTCCTTACACATGTTTTTACACCATCGTACATGTCTCTTATAAGGTTTATGTATGTCAATAGAATACCTCTTTTTTCCAAGGTTCTCCAAAGAACCTCCCTCAGTACCCTATCGTAAGCTTTTTCTAAATCAATAAATATCATGTGAATTTTTTTTTCTCTAAAATGTTTCATAAGATGTCTCAAAAGGTGAATCGCTTTCAAAAGTAGATCTGCCTGGCATGAATCCAAATTGGTTCTGTGTTATACTCGATATTTGTCTTAACCTACGTTCGACAATTCTTTCCCACAATTTCATAGTATGGTTCATTAACTTGATGCCCCAATAATTCGCACAATTATGAATGTCTCCCTTATTCTTATATATGGGTATAAGTGTACTCGCTCTTTATTCCTTAGACATCTTTTGGTTTCTCCATATTTCATTAAATAGTCTTGTGAGCCAAGTGATTCATGTTTCTCCTAGGATTTTCCAAATTTTTATAGGAATATTGTTTGGTCCTACCGATTTACCACCCTTCATATGTTTAATAGCCTCTTTGACTTCATTCTTTTGAATATGTCAATAGAAATTGTGGTTTATAATTTTATATACTTTTCTGACTTGGCTAACTCTCCTAAGCTAATACTAACATCTTTATTTTCATTAAAAAGCTTATAAAAATAGTTTTCCATCTATTTCTTACATATCATTTGCCACTAGAATTTTTTCATCCTCGTCTTTAATGCATCTAACAGAATTAAGATCTTTAATTTTCTTATCTCTAACCCTAGCTATCCTAAAAATATCTTTTTCACTCTCTTTTGAGTTGAGTTTTTTTATATAAATCCTCCCAAATTTTAGTTTTTGCTTCACTCGCTTCCTTCTTTGCTTTCTTATAAGCCTCTAAAGTTTCACTAGTTTTCTTAGCATAATGTAATTTGTAACATGCCCTCTTTGCCTTGATTTTATTTTGTACTACTTCACTCCACCACCAAGCTTCTTTTTGTGCCGGTACACCTCCCTTAGATACCCCTAACACATCTTTCGCCACTTTCCTAATATGTATAGCCATATTGTTCCACATATCACAGGGTGTGCCAACATAATTCCAAACATCTCCGTGAAGGACTTTCTGTTTAAATACATCTTCTTTCTCGCTTTTGAGGTTCCACCATTTAGTCCGAATAGCTCGATGCACTCTTTTCTTCTTTGTCCATTTTTTATTTGTAAATCCATAACTAAAAGTCAATGTTGGGTGGTTAAGCTTTGTCCTAGAATTACCTTGCAATCTTTATAACACGGTCTATCTTTTTTTCTACAAATAAAGTAATCAATTTGTGGTTGTGATAAGTCACTCTTATAAGTAATTAAATGTTCATCTCGTTTTATGAAGATTGTGTTGACTATATTGCATTTGATATTTTGATAATTTGGACAAATGCAAAAAGATACAAGAAAGACAAGGAATGTGTCACGTGACCCGCTGAGCTACGAAAATATTGATATTCTTTATGATTGAGTCAAAGAGGAGGAACCCAATCAATTTAGAAGATAAAAATTGGAGGACACTCTAAACCGAAGGAGAACTTGGAGTTGGAGATGATATGAAGATGAAGGTGTTGATGGGTGGATCCGATAGTGGAGGAGGAAGAGAGAGGAGATGATGATGATGGTGATGGTGATGGTGATCTTGACTATATCGATTACAATGCTTTTGTTGATTATGATCCACATTGTGGATGGATGATTGTTGTAAATGTAATTATAACTTTGTAACGTTCTGGTAAGGATGATTATAACTTTGATTCACTATGCACGTTATGGATGATTGTTCATTATGACATGTTATTTAACTTTGTTATTCAGTCTGAGAGTGTTCTCTTCTCACAATCTTTCTTAATATTCTTATAGAGTCATAGTCATTTATTATGAATTATATGTTTTAAATCAAGCTTTTGGATTCGATTTTGTTTAATGTTGATTGTGATATATATGTTTTGTTTATTCATTTCAATTCTTGCATTTTTTGTATTTATTAATTTTTTTTATTTTTTTAATAAAGAAATTAAAAATTTTGCACGATATCATAACGTTCGTACGATACGGGCATATCGTACGATATGGGTGTATCAGTGCCCAATGAGATACAGGAACCAAACGCTTTTTACAACATTGGTTTTCATAGGTTCTTAACTAATAAAGCAATAATTGGTCAATATTCTCTTAAGTATTCGTGTGGCATACCACTCAGCTACCTCTAAGTCGAACTTTTTAATCAAAAAGCAAGTAGTTCGTGTTGAATCAAAGACAGGGAAAGTGCACGACTGTTAGGAGTATCTGACACGGGATCAACCTGAAAAAAGTATATGCCTGACATAGCACAAGCACAGGATTCTAGATAACATGAAATGCAACAAACAAAGCTGGCAATGACTAAGAAAATGATTATAGATTTTGTTCAGGTGATCACAGACATCAACATAAGCACTTAGTGACTATATTACCTGGAAATGACCAACTAATCTTCTATATTGCCCAAAAAGATAGCCCATTTCCCTTGGACCAACACCCATGTCCTCTGCAGGAAGATCCTGAGGAAAAAAGCATTATCGATCAAATTCAGAGTATAGACTAGATGCAACTTTTTTGTGCTAAAATATTATAGTGGAAGATACTGTTACCAGGGATTTACAGGTTAATTTGTGCAACCCATGAAGGTTTGTTCTAGGATGTGTGAGATAAAGTTGCTAGGCCATTTCTACAACTAAAGGCATCATCTACCAGGTTGTTCAACTTTAACTAGTTTTGACCTACAGTTTCCTTTCCAAGGAAAATTTGACGAGCTGCTCATTAATCACACGTTGGAGTAGAGAGGAAGAAGCAATCTTTTTCAGTTAGAAGAAAAAGAAAAGCACCGGCTATGTTGCAGCATGAAAGAAAGCATAAAGATTATCTTACAGAAACCAAACAGTCTCAAAAGAGTAGAAGTCATCCTCGAAGGTCATCTTCTCACTCCATTGTTCACCACCACACCCACAGATAACTATAATCCAGATGATTTTAAATTTCTTTCTTCTTGCTATTTGTGCAAGACCTAGTCATTTACATTATAAATACACTAAAATGAAAATAAGCAATGCCTCTTCTTGGGAATGATGGCGCAGAGGATGTGCATGGAAAGCAGGGAATACCAAGATCTCAAATAAGATTTAAGTCTCTTGAGGAAGCATAAACATCAAATCAATAGGCAGAGAACACTCAAGCCTCTGGAATGCAGGCCCTTAAGCATAAGTCACACAAAAGGTAGAAGCAATATACACCCGAAGGAAGACTTAACCTCGTACCGTAAAAGACTAACTCTTATAGGAGAAAATTTAATGATTCCTTATTGCATTTATCTGATTTATTATCTCAAGGCTAGGCAGCCATACATCATTCTCATTTTTTGACATTCACGTATTAAATGGAGTATACCAGCAAATCATAGAAGAAAAGTGTCCACAAGAGCGTTGGTTTCAACAGAAGTTTACCTGATCAGGACCAAGATAACGGTGCAACTCATCCACAAAACTTTGGCAAAAGCGCATGATCTACAATAATAAATTTTACAACTCTTAATAATAAGCATTAATCTGTCAAGTAAGTAGTTCATCAGACGGATACTTAAAATTCCAGCACATGCCTCTAGTACCTCATTTTCACTTTTCCCTTTTGGATCAAAATCGCTTCCACCAGCAGCACCTCCGAGCTTATACGGTGACAAAGCATTTCTCATTGTCTACAAGAAGATAAGAAAAGCTAAATCATTAAACATGAAATTCATCTGAAGTCAAGTCGACCAATCATATATGCACTATATGAACATTAAAAGTTGCAACAGGAATCACAATTGTGACATAGAAACACCATTACTGAAACTAACAGGATTCAAAATTTTGCACTGCAATGGCGGCCCTCAAGAAATTAACAACATAGAAAGAAGGAAAGAAGAGCTTGATTATTGTTCACTGTGAAATGCATGGCCTCGTGACAGGAAAAGAAAAAAGAGTGCATATCCTTCAGAGAAACCCTATACATGGCAGTTCAAAGCATTCAAAGCTCTTCACTGTTACTGTCAAATCGGAAAAACAACAGTCCATCTTTAATCAAGATGTTATTCAGATAGTGAAGTAAATGTTATCCCATCTTTGTTGAAAAAACAAAAAAGCAAATGCTATCAACAAATAATACATGTGATATCAACTAGTCAAGTTTGTTTGGGATGCCAAAGATTTAACACGACTAGATTCCATATACTGCAGCTAGACATAGAAGTCTTATGGGCAGGAAACAACCATGCAACATGAAGGTCAACAACATGGGGAAAAAGAGGAGAGGTTATAAAGCAAAAAAAAAACAGGTCAACGCAGGTGTAGAAAGAAAAGGAAAAAATAGATGAAAAAGACACTTGCATCAACCTGGAAGAGCATGTGAAAGCATTATAAAGGAAAATCAATCTCCTAAAAAATTGACCAACCATCAGAAACTACCTGCTCGAATGCAAGAAACTTGGCAATACTTAAGTTCATAGTCGGGTGATATCTAAGGCCACCTCTACAAGGTCCCAACACTTGGCTGAAGTGTACACGAAAACCTCGGTTTACATGTGTCTCTCCCTTGTCATCAACCCATGGGACTCGAAATATAATAGTTCGCTCAGGTTCCAGCAAGCGTTCCAGAATATGGACAAACCTGGAAGAATTAAGCAAATATGAGGTTGAAGTTCATGTATCCATGGGCCGCCAACTTAATCTAAATTCTATTATGTATTATCATAAAACTGGCAATAACTTGATAAAAAGATCTTTGAAACCAGAAAACATTCAATCCACTTATGGAGGTAACTCACTGGGTACTCCTAGCTAACACTGGTTCTAAAGAATGAACCACTTCTTGAACTGATTGTATAAACTCAACTTCATGAGGATCTCTTCTGAGAACAGCTTCAACAATGGAACCAGCAGATTTAGACATAAGAGCTGCACGAATCATTCACCTGCACGTCAATTAAGCACTGGAATCTAGAGAAACTAATATCAAAGGTAAAAGTAAGAGTTATGACAAAATTGACACAAGATTATACTAATTGAATGAGAAGCACAAGATTTTGCAATAAATCTTTTCAACAGATTATACTAACTAGGATGAAAAGATCCGATATTCTCAAGACAGTATTGGAGTTCCCAACATAAGTAACTTGAATGAGACATTTGAAGTCTAACGTGGCATAACATCAGAAACATCACTCATCTCTTCCCATAGAGGACCCATGATCTTGCCATTGTGAGATTCTATGAGAAATCTAGCATCCAGTGATGAACATGAATGCATGTCTTGGCATTTGCATATGCATATTGTCTGATGGTGAATGTCTATATTTATCTTTTTTCTTGTATTTTGTTGTCAATGAGAAAAAACATGTAATACCTAGGCCTGGGTTAGGCTCAGACCCACCCATGGCAGATTCAAGTGTTAAAATAGAAAAGAAGAAACCATTAGGGTTACAGAGACCATTAACAGATAGGGACAACCCCCTGTAAAATTGAAAAGAGATGTTTCCGATTTCAATCTTTCCTGCATCAATCTATAGCCGAAATCTGTAGTTTTCTTGCACACTAGATGCAAAGATGAAGGATGATAGATGGTGGATGGAGATAGGCAAGAAAACTGCGAGGATGATGATGAATGCCATTGGATTCTTAAGGTATGCTTCATTTCATAAAGAATTTGATTCTTTTCAATGTGTTTGCTAGTCATAATGGTGAATACTTGTAAGAGTTTAGTACTAAGGGCCCAAGGGGACCGATTGGATCCATGGCCACCTCCTATGGTGGCCGAAGTTGCTGGAAAACGACAAAACAAACTGTCTACAATTAGGTTTCCCCTTAATGCTTTCCGGTTAGATTTCTGGCCATTGGTGGCTGGCCAGCGACGAATCATATACCAATAGGTAGAGCTCATCAAGACAAACCCGCCGATAACTTGTTTGGCTTGTTTCATGGTTGAATGAGGAAACCGAGTCAAAAATGCCATAATTTTCATGGTTAGTGCTGACCTGTTTCGGTCAGTTGGGTCAGATCAAGTCTGTTTTGGTAATTTTGTGGCTCCTTAGCTGTTCAGGCTCCGATTCAATTGCAATTTGAACCATTGGACTCATAGATGAGTAATCTATAAGTCTATGATATTTTAATACTTGGTAATTAAATTAAGGTAGATTTATTGAATAAAGTTGGACATAGGAGATTTTACTAGGATCTAATATTAATATTTTTGTGATTCTTGGGTCTTTTGTTGTCTGATTTAGACACAGTTTTGAGCGTCGGACAATGTACTTTAATCTAAACTTTATTTGTGCATATTTTATTACCAGATTAAAGTGGTTTGAGGTGAAAATTGTCGATCCACATTCTTGAGGTTTGAGATAAAAGCTTCTTTTAGTTAAATAAACTTGTCTTGGTATGATAAGGCTATGGGAAATTTATATGTTCTTAATCAGGCATATGATACTACTTGTGCTTTTAGTTTATAATGATGTTAAAATTGTCAATTGAATTATGTTATATGTAATCTTGTGGATGCATAGCCAACCCCGTCTAGTATGGGAAAAGGCTTAGTTGTTGTTGTTGTTGTTTGTTGTAATCTTGTGGATGCAAGATTTAGATATGACTTACATGTTTTGTGCAGTGTATATGATCATATATATGCCTGGAGCGTGTAATGGCTATGGTCAAGAAAGACACAGTATGTTTAAGCTATGCTGTCTGATGCGTGCATGCACAGTAAGTCTATGCAGAAAGATGTTTTCAAGGCAAGTTGCAGGCACCGTTTGTGGTGATAGGTGTGACTAAGTGGGTGTTTGGTGAGAATAGCCAATCTACACTACCTATGGACTATGGCTGTGAATATATATGTGCACGTTCATGATGTGGATATATGTGATTATAAAACTATAGCTTTCGATGTACATGATTATCTATGTGGTTTGATGTATACACATATCTTAAGTGCTACCATGTTGGGCTTGGATATTCACCATTGGTGTGAGCTGATTGCACTCACCTTGCTTCACCACAGGTATTTGTAGATAGGCTAGCAACTGAATTTGGAGAGGACAACTAGATATGCAATGGTTTGGGTTAAAGCTTACACTAATTTGTGAATTAATGTATATTGTCATACCAGTTTATTTTATTTTGTAATATATAGAGTTAACATGCAACTCCACCCATGTAAGGGATCACCCTTGCATTGCCGGTCCCAAGCCCGAATAAAGGAGGAGGGTTGTGTTAGGCTTCCGACAGCCAGCGTAAAACTTCGTCGGATTTTATAACATGGATTATAAAAATTATGAGCATTGCTTTGGGCGACCCTGCCTAGCGACGTGCTGCAGAGCCCGAATGTAGTGAATCAATTACAGAAAGGGTTCCCACATCATGGACGAGTGTGGGTAAAGAAGTTAGTCCCGCTATATTGTCGCCCGAATATAGTGAATAATTTTCAGAGAGGGTCTCCGCATTTTGAATATGGACGGATGCGGGGGGTAAGGAAGCTAGTCCTAGATAATAAGATCTGTATTGGTTCTTGGAATATCAGAACATTATCCGGTAAGCTAGTGGAGGTGGTTGATACTATGATTCGGAGAAAGATTCATATTCTATGTTTAAAAGAGACAAAATGGGTTGGAGAAAAAGCAAAGGAGATAGAGGATAAAGGTTTTAAATTATGGTACTCTGGTAAAGAAAAGGCTCGAAACAGAGTTGGTATTATCATAAATAAAGATTTAAAGGATAGTGTAGTAGACATACAACGATATGGTGACAGAATCATGACGTTGAAATTAGTGTTAGGGGTAGAGGTTTTGAATATAGTTTGTGCTTACACCCCCAAGTAGGACTAGAAGATAGTATAAAGACAACTTTTAGGGAAGAGTTAGATAAGGTGATTCAAAAGATTCTACAAAGGGAGATCATTTGTTTAGGAAGAGACTTAAATGGACATGTCGGTAAAGAGGCATTAAGATATCAAGGGATTCATGGAAACTTTGGTTTTGGAGATATAAATGAGGAATGTAGGAAGATTTTAAATTTTGCTATGGCATTTGATCTCTTTATAGTCAATACAATCTTCAAAAAAACAAGATGAACATTTAATTACTTATAAGAGTGGCTTATCACAAACACAAATTGATTACTTTATTTGTAGAAAGAAAGAAAGAGTGTGTTGTAAAGATTGCAAGGTAATTCCAAGAGAAAGCTTAACTACCCAACATCGACTTTTAGTTATGAATTTACAACAACAACAACAACTAAGCCTTTTCCCATACTAGAAGGGGTCGGCTACATGGATTCTTTGTTTCCACATATCCCTATCATGTGCCATGTTAGCAGTTAACTCCCAATAAGCTAGATCATTCTTTATTGTTTCTTTCAAACACTTTTGTGGTCATCCTCTACCTCTTTTAATACATTCCAAATTTAGTTTTTCTAACCTTCTTACAGGTTCTTCTTTCTATATGTCCAAACCATCTTAAACGATGTTCTCTCATTTTATCCTCTATTGGTGTCACTCCTAATTTGTTTCTAATAACCTCATTATGTATATGGTCTTTTCTTGTATGACCACTCATCCATCTCAACATCTTCATTTCTGTGACAAACATCTTTTGTACATGTTGATGATTAACTGCCCAACACTCAGAACCATAAAACATGGCAGGCCTAATTGCTGCTCAATAATATTTACCTTTTAATTTTAATGGTATCTTCTTATCACAAAGAATACCTGATGCTCCTCTTCATTTTAGCCAACCAGCATTAATTCTATGTGTAACATCTCTATCAATTCTTCCATCACTTTGAAAAATTGACCCTAGGTATTTAAAACATTCCTTTTGGGGAATGCAATGTGTGCCAATTTTAATTTCTATGTCCTCTAAAGTAACCAAATGATCAAACTTACATTCCATATATTCTGTCTTTGTTCTACTAAGTCGGAGGCCTTTGCTTTCTAATGTTTCTCTCCGTAGTTCCAATTTTCTATTAACTTTTTCCTTAGACTCCTCCACTAATCCAATGTCATCTGCAAATAACATACACCAAGGTACTTCATCTTGAATATGTTTTGTTAACTCATCCATCACCATTATAAATAAGTATGGACTTAAAGTTGATCCTTGATGTAACCCAATATTAACTTCAAAGAAGTTTGTCGTTCCTTCCTGAGTCCTCACACATGTTTTTGCACCATCATACATGTCTCTTATAAGGTTAATATATGTCAATGGGATATCTCTTTTTTTCAAAGTTCTCCAAAGAACCTCCCTCGGTACCCTATCATAAGCTTTTTCTATATCAATAAATATCATGTGAAGGTCTTTCTTTTTTACTATAAAATGTTCCATAAGATGTTTCAAAAGGTGAATCGCTTCAATAGTAGATCTGCCTGGCATGAATCCAAATTGGTTCTCTATTGTACTTGATACTTGTCTTAACCTACGTTCGATAATTCTTTCTCATAATTTCATAGTATGACTCATTAACTTGATACCTCGATAATTTATATAATTTTGAATGTCTCCCTTGTTCTTATATATGGGTATAAGTGTACTTGCTCTCCATTCCTCGGGTATCTTTTGGTTTTTCTATATTTCATTAAATAGTCTTGTGAGCCAAGTGATTCCTATTTCTCCTAATATTTTCCAAACTTCTATAGGAATATTATCTGGTCCTACCGATTTACCACCCTTCATATGTTTAAGAGCCTCTTTGACTTCATTCTTTTGAATACGTCGGTAGAAATTGTGGTTTATATACTTTTCTAACTTGGCTAAATCTCCTAAACTAATACTAATATCTTTATTTTCATTAAAAAGATTATAAAAATAGTTTTTCCATCTATTTCTTATATCATCATTTGCCACTAGAATTTTTTCATCCTCGTCTTTTATGCATCTAACATAATTAAGATCTTTAGTTTTCTTATCTCTAGCCCTAGCTATCCTAAAAATATCTTTTTCACCCTCTTTTGAGTTGAGTTTTTTATATAAGTCCTCCCAAATCTTAGTTTTTGCTTCACTAACGGCCGTTTTCGCTTCCTTCTTTACTTTCTTATAAGCTTATAAAGTTTCACTAGTTTTCTTAGCATAAAGTAATTTGTAACATGCCCTCTTTGCCTTGATTTAATTTTGTACTACTTCACTCCACCACCAAGCTTCTTTTTGTGCCAGTACACCTCCCTTAGATACCCCTAACACATCTTTCACCACTTTCCTAATATGTATAGCCAAATTGTGGTTTATATACTTTTCTAACTTGGCTAAATCTTCTAAACTAATACTAACATCTTTATTTTCATTAAAAAGATTATAAAAATAGTTTTTCCATCTATTTCTTATATCATCATTTGCCACTAGAATTTTTTCATCATCGTCTTTTATGCATCTAACATAATTAAGATCTTTAGTTTTCTTATCTCTAGCCTTAGCTATCCTAAAAATATCTCTTTCACCCTCTTTTGAGTTGAGTTTTTTTATATAAGTCCACCCAAATCTTAACTTTTGCTTCGTTAGCGGCCTTTTTCGCTTCCTTCTTTGCTTTCTTATAAGCTTCTAAAGTTTCACTAGTTTTCTTAGCATAATGTAATTTGTAACATGCCCTCTTTGCCTTGATTTTATTTTGTACTACTTCACTCCACCACCAAGCTTCTTTTTGTGCCGGTACACCTCCCTTAGATACCCCTAACACATCTTTCGCCACTTTCCTAATATGTATAGCCATATTGTTCCACATATCACAGGGTGTGCCAACATAATTCCAAACATCTCCTTGAAGGACTTTCTGTTTAAATATATCTTCTTTCTCGCTTTTGAGGTTCCACCATTTAGTCCGAATAGCTCGATGCACTCTTTTCTTCTTTGTCCACTTTTTTATTTGTAAATCCATAACTAAAAGTCGATGTTGGGTGGTTAAGCTTTCTCCTGGAATTACCTTACAATCTTTATAACACGCTTTATCTTTTTTTCTACAAATAAAGTAATCAATTTGTGTTTGTGATAACCCACTCTTATAAGTAATTAAATGTTCATCTCGTTTTTTGAAGATTGTATTGACTATCAAGAGATCAAATGCCAATACAAAATTTAAAATCTCCCTACCTTCCTCATTTATATCCCCAAAACCAAAGTTTTCATGAATCCCTTGATATCCTAATGCCTCTTTACCGACATGTCCATTTAAATCTCCTCCTAAACAAATTATCTCCCTTTGTGGAATCTTTTGAAACACCTTATCTAACTCTTCCCAAAAAACTATCTTTATACTATCTTCTAGTCCTACTTGGAGTGCGTAAGCACAAACTATATTCAAAACCTCTACATCAAGGATCAACTTTAAGTTCATATTTATTTATAATGGTGATTGATGAGTTAACAAAACAAATTCAAGATGAAGTACTTTGGTGTATGTTATTTGCAGATGACATTGTATTAGTGGAGGAGTCTAAGGAAAAAGTTAATAGAAAATTGAAACTATGGAGAGAAACATTAGAAAGTAAAGGCCTCCGACTTAGTAGAACAAAGACAAAATATATGGAATGTAAGTTTGATCATTTGGTTACCTCAGAGGACATAGAAATTAAAATTGGCACACATTGCATCCCCAAAAGGAAAGTTTTAAATACCTAGGGTCAATTTTTCAGAGTGATGGAAGAATTGATGGAGATGTTACGCATAGAATTAATATTGGTTGGTTAAAATGGAGAGGAGCATAAGGTATTCTTTGTGATAATAAGATACCATTAAAGTTAAAAGGTAAATATTATAGAGCAACAATTAGGCCTGTCATGTTTTATGATTCTGAGTGTTGGGCAGTTAATCATCAACATGTACAAAAGATGTCTATGATAGAAATGAAGATGTTGAGATGGATGAGTGGCCATACAAGAAAAGATTGTATACATAATGAGGTTATTAGAAACAAATTAGGAGTGGCACCAATAGAGGATAAAATGAGAGAATATCGTTTAAGATGGTTTGGACATATAGAAAGAAGATCAAAAGAAGAACCTATAAGAAGGTATGAAAAACTAAATTTGGAAAGTATTAAAAGAGCTAGAGGACGACCACAAAAGTGTTGGAAAGAAACAATAAAGAATGATCTAGCTTATTGTGAGTTAACTGCTAACAGGGCACACAATAGGGATCTGTGGAAACAAAGAATCCATGTAGCCGGCCCCGTCTAGTATGGGAAAAGGCTTAGTTGTTGTTGTTGTATAGAGTTGACATGCAATTTATTTGGATTTAGTGAGTTGAATATTAACTGAGATTTGGTTTATATTTGGATGTTTTAGCATGTCACGATTCAGGCGAGGTTGACCTTGGTAGGGCCAGCAAACTCGGGAGTGTGACAGAACATTTCCTTAGTGCTAGTGAAATTAGAACAATCAGAAATTAGATGCAAAAAGAGTATAGATGTTGTTACACTTTGCATGCTCTAGAGCTCATAAGACAACCAGTCTTTTTTAGAAGTTGTGTACTTGGTAGCTAAATTCACACCCAAGTAAATTAACGTGGTTAAGAGTGAGTATTCATTCTAATGTTTGGGGAAAAAAGAAAAATCAGGATATTCTATAATAGAAAAGAATATAGGTGGCATGTCCACATCCAGTGAAACTTATTCTAACTCAACAAGATCATGGCATGCTGTAGTGTGATAATGGCAGTCTAAAAGAAGATTTTGCAGACATGTCCAACAAACTCAGATTGCTGATACACAGAGCAGACATTTCTGCAGTTGTGAATCTGACAGAAAGCAACACGGTTATAACACAACCTACTGTTACAATGACAGAGCCAAAACTCGCAACTTCTTTCCAATACCTTTTAAGGTAAAGATCATTTCTTGAAACAAACAAAAAGAAATATGTTTGCATATTCTCCTATGCGACATACTTTTCTCTCTTAATGTGTTTAACATGCAATGTGAAGTCCCAGTTTGTATCCAGAAATGTGTATAAGCAACACAAAAGGTAAAATTACATGAAAGTGAGAAGCTAAAAAAGAAAAGGAAAAGTCTGCAAGCCACCAAAATGCTTAGTTTACCGAAAAGAACAATGGTTTCAAACAGTCCAACAGAGTTAAGTACTTCCCATGCCAGATGATGATATAATACTGAGAAATTCCCTGGGGACTGAAGCCAACCAGAAGAGCAGCTGAAGCTGACTAGCACTATCGTCTACAACAAAGAAAAGGACAAGGCAGTTATAATTACCTTTTACATAGATTGGTCTCTCCACAGATGAAGGGTTCTTATCCTTGGAGGCAAGTTGGAGACGAACAGCCTCCTTATGAAGTAAACTGTTGTTGTGCTCTTCAAGAGCACTCATCTGCATATTCCTACTGCCCTCATTGCCATAAGGGTTCCTCCTATGCTTCCTCCCATACTCTCTACACACTGAACAGAAAATCCTTGTTGTTCCCTCATAAACATCTACATATGCCCACTTGTATGTATCAGCCCACTCTTCCCTCCACTTCTTTACTACCTTTTTCTTCCTCTTGGTCTGCTGAAATTTTACCAATTCTTGCTCTTCGCTCGGTCCGGTAGCCATGAGCAAATGCTTGTGATCTTCCTGGTCATCACCATCAGGCTCCTGAGGGATCCCCACGAGGGGCGCGTGACCGAATGATGGATCCTCGTCTCCAGGCCCTATTTCTAAATCGATTTCCTCCCCGATTTCGCGGACAACCAAGGGATGCCTCTGTGATTGCCGAAAAAGATTCATTTCATCTATTGAAGGATTCATGCCTAATGCCCTGCCTGATATCAGCATTCAATCTGTCTAATTACTCTCACGAAACTCACTTCATATGCTAGATCCTTTTACTGCCACTAATCCAAAAGACTCAGAGCCTCCTCCGTTGACCTAAACCCGAGAAATTTCGAACATACAAACAGTAGCCCCACTTAAAAACTCGAGAACCCTAAAACCCTCCTACGAAAACCCAATGTTCAACGAAGAAAATTACAATAAATTGCCCAAAAGAACACTACCGCCATTTCCAATTTACTTCTTCTGATGACCTCTACCACTAATACTTGCAATTTTTCTCCTACTATAAAAGATTCGATGGTCACCGTATCTCAACACTTGCTACAAGAATTGAAGACAACCCAGAAGTCAACTATTTTTCTACCTGAATGGTGAACGCCGAATGGTACTCGCGACTAAGCGAACCAAATTCAATATCTGACTGAAAATCCAACACCCATATGGAAAAGAGAGGATCGACTGATTCATCAGACACCACGATCGAGATCATTACGTACCATGAATATTGATGAGGGGGGACCCAAATTCCAATTTTTCTCCTACTATAAAAGAAAAGGGGGTCTGTAATGTCTTTTTTCCTTAATTGGTTGGACACGCAGGCAAACCAAGCTAGGGCCTCTGGTCTCTGTACCCCTGCGTTTATTGTGGCTCCAACTTGTGCAGTTTAGCCACTTGTTTTCACCTCTCCCCGCTTTTCTTTTGTTTGTCCGACCATCAAAAGTGGCAAGTACACACATAAATTTACTTGTTCAAATTTCTAGATCAAATAATAAAGATGTTTAATTAGATTTACATAGAGATTGGGTATACGTATTTACTATTTTCTCTTTATATATATATATATATATTATATACAAACATGGTAAATGCAATTATTCATCCATACTCAAATTCAATATCTCAATGGTTCGATTTGCATCATTAATGATAAAAAATTGAATTTAAAAAATAAAATATACTAGTATCATTTTTATATTTTATATTTAATAAACCTAACTACTTTTGAAATTCAAATTTCTACCGTTTATCATGTTGATCAAACATTGTATATGTTTAAAGGGATTTCAACATGAATGGATGTGTGCATGGATTATGCTTTCTCTCTATATATAATGATATTTAATGTCTTTTGGTGAAATCTTATATAAACATCTTTGAGATGAATGACTAGGTAATATATTAAAAAGCATTTAATACAAGATACAAAGTACTTTAATTCAAATCTGCACCAATAATCATGTCAATGAAATAATAGAAATATTTGTACAATATTATACACTAAAAGATTTACCCCTCTCTCTCTATATGTATGTATGTATTTAAGAAAGGGTAACAGTGATTATGAGGGGTTGGGTACAACGAACAACTCACCTAACAGGGAATCGACTCAAGTCGAAGGTTATGTGTCTAATACTCGAGGTGTCTCTCCATTGTATAGATTTGGTTCTGGTAAAACGAGCCAAATGAATCAAACACGGACTGTTCATGTTGGGCTTGTTCATATAACAATTTATGTTAGAACATGTTCAAGAGCTATTACTTGTTTCATAAAGTTCGATCAAAACGAGTTTGTTTGTACTTGTGCTCATTTGAACTCATGTTAGACTCACTTTTAATTTTAGAAGGTGTCTATTAGCTTGTTCGTTTCTGGTCTACGTTCAAAAGAGTGCCCCCGTATTACTTAAAGGAACACCTATTGTTCACCAACAAGTGGTCTACTGTAACCATTGAAGAACACGCAGTAGAAATAGAACAACAACAACTAAGCCTTTTCCCATACTAGACGGGGTCGGCTACATGGATTCTTTGTTTCCATAGATGCAGTAGAAATAGACTCAATCTAAATTAAGGCATTTTGTATTTCAGGATTTGTTGCAACGATTCATTACGAACTCGATATTCTTTTTGGATCTTTACAAGGCGAACCGCAGTTTATACATAGCAGGCTATTAGCCTCCACTGTGACTCGTAGATGAGCCCACTTCACTCAATTACTAGCTCATTCATGATCTTCAGTGAACTGAGAATGTCTTCAGCACTTTTTGAAGTTATGGTGTATAGGCTTCTCTTTCTGTGCCTTTTCTTTTTATACTTGAGATCTCATACTTGAAGGCTTTCTTGAGGCACCCGAGACTTCCTTATCTTGAAAGTGTTAGGTGCAGTTGTGTTTATGCATATTCTTATTGAATTATGTTCATGAAATATGTTGGACATTTTATTTTCATCAAGTTTCACTTATTGGACTTCTATAATTTTTGTTCTTTTGTTTTGGTTGGTACCATTTAGGTTGTTGAGTGAACTCTTTAGCATTTTAGAGATCTAATCTAGATTTGGGTTTTAACACATGCATACATACGAGGTCACAGCGAGATGAGCGATAAAACATTCGTGTACACACAAGTCTCGACCAGGGTGCTCTAGCATTGCTTCCTATGAGCAGTGTGTGTCAATGATGATCCATGTCGCGTAGACGCTTGATCTATCTTTATGAATGTGCTTTGCACTACTTTATTATTAGTATGTAAGACGGTTTCATCAAGTTTCATTCACTATAAGGTATGTCTCTTAAGATGATGAATATCAGTTGCTCACAATTCATGAAGAATTGTGAAGGAAAAGGTGACTTATAATGGACTAAAGATGCCACATTGTAACCAAATTACGACGAATTTGGGAAATAAGTTTCATATCTAGTTTTTGGATTCCAAGCATCCATCCCCGACCAACCCTTTTGTTGGCCCATTATTAGACAAACCCGATGATCTTCCTTCGAAGCGGATACTTCTGCAAGATTTGCTTGAATTCAGCCACACAAGGACTAGGCCAGGATTTGTACTTCATCAATTGAGGGAGCAACTACCGACAGTGGAGGTGGAAGCCCAAGGGAAGCAAACAACTCCAAGATTGGCATTCCATAGCATCCGATCTCTTGATGATTTGCTTGATCTCCAATATATGATGTTCATGGCAGCAGCGAGAGAGCAATGAAGAAGCCCTTGTGAATCATCATTTTGGCATTTCACCCCTCATCGATTGATTTGGCTTTGGTTGCGGACTGATGAGAAATAGATCTACATCTTTGCAACTAAGAACTCGGCAGAGCAATTTGGGTTCACAAGAAGTGCATAAGACACATTGCTCAATTCCAAAGGTCTGTTGAAGTGAAAATATGGTGAGAAACGCACACTATGTACGATAATTGAATCATTCATATCACCCTACTTTTCTTGTCAAAACAAGCAAGAGGTCTGTATGCACACAACGTTCAGCCAACCCTCTAGCTATATGAGCCAGAGGCTTCTATAGCAAGTGGGAGAGTGATTTTAGGTAGAAGTGAGTGTTGAGTACTTTGAACATGTCATTAGATGCAAAAATGACTCATGTCATAATCCAACCCTTTTGAATTTGGAACTCCGTAGTTTGCTTTCCACAGAAAAGAGGAAAGAAAAATGTTGATCAACACTTTCTTCCTCGACAAGAAGAGACCCTAATGCGTGAAGTAATGTCCAGTTGCCTGTGTGTGTGTGAGAGAGACGCAGTCTAAGATACTATTATATTACCAAGGACAGTACCCTACTGTAGAGCATGAAGGCTGCACAGTTTAGTGGTTGGTCCCAAGGATGTTTTGTTACGGGTCCAAGGATGGCACCTACTGCAAAGCATGGAGGAGCTGTACAACCGAGTGGTCTCAGGGAGGCTTTGCCTCTAAGTGCCACTAGGAAGACCTAATGAAAAGGGTTGTTATAGGTGTGTGTGAGTAGGACATAGTCTAGGATTTGAATAAGCCTTGGGAGAGTCCTGAGTGATGTTTGCACCGATACTGCCCGAAGGGGAAAGGCGGGTGCCTAGTCAGTGCCCCACCCCGATACGGCCAAATAAGGAAGGTGGGGACTTGGTCGGTGCCCACCAATTAAGAGAAAGAGGGGGCGTGTGGGCGCCCCTGCCAAGGTTGGTTGGCCATTGTGTTCCAACCCCTTGAGCTATAAAAGGGAGCTAGAGGCTATAGAGGAGAGGGAGTCTTGGGTGTCTTGTAAGAGTTTTGGAGAGAGTGTCGAAGAGGTCTTAGAGAAGGTCTTAGAGTGTTGAAGAATTTGTAAGGGAAGGCAAGGAGTTGCACAATGCAAGACTCCTTGAGTTGGCACCATTACGGTCAAGTCACCAGTGGTAGAGTTGGGCTACCAAAGGGAAGGCCACAATACGACTCCTTTGGGTAGTCACATGAATTCTCTCTGGTAGGCTCTATGGTAGGCCTAACTTGGTTTCAACTTAACCTCTTTTGGAGCCTTATTTCTAATAAAAAGTTTGATACAATTGCTCGGGTTCCTTTAGCATGAATTTAAGAAGACCACTCGATAGTATTAGACATTGTCACGTGCTATCGGAGGTCGTATTGTACCGAATTTGGTATTTGAGCCTAGTAGTAGCTAAGCCAAAGCTATGTTGGTGATCTTGATCATTTAACAACATTGGGTGTTGTTTAGGAGCAGTTACAACAAGGTGAGTGCTTTCAGTACTAAGATCAAGACTCCAATCATAGGTTCTCTCTATCAGGTCTCTTCTACTCCCACCATGGTGCAAACTAGGTTGGGAGCCAAAATACTCAAGGAGGACGATGAAGTTGTTGTCCCCAACCCCGTTAATCGGGTGGCTCACTTAGAGGAGCAACTACAATGTCTTCAAGGTAGGTTGTGTTACAGGCAAAAATTACATGGCGTGCGTACCCGCATGCATCCTTGATCCGACGGCTTTAGAGGGCATGCGCACCGGGAGATGCTCGGGTGGAGGCGCACGCACCATGCTCACGAGGCTGAGCATGAACCTTCCTAGGTTCGGTTGTTGTGTGCTTGGTGTCATTTGGTGTGTGTGATGTTTTGTAAATACACTAGTCTTGTGTGTACTCGGGTCATGTACTCGAGTCATGTATGTAGTTGAGTCATGTACATAATCTAGCCGATTGGGTCTAGACCTACTTGAAGTGAGTCGGGTTAGGGCTAGGTTAGGGGCTGACCTAACTAAGGTTAGGACTTACTAAGAGTGGTTAGTCTAGGAAGAATATTCTTTAGAATATTCCCCAACCATGGGCTGGACACAAACCGTGTCTATAAATAGACATGTGGTTGAATGGAAAGGCATTCCATTCCCATTCCATTCCTTTACACTTAGAGTAGGCGGGTTGAAATTCCTGCAACTCCTAGAGTGAGGTGACTCTAGTGAGGGAGTGGCCTGCTAGGGTGTAAGTGAGTGTGTGAGACAATCTAGTGTGAGTGTGGAAGTCAGCCATGTGTAGGAACCATAGGTTGAGAGTCAGCCAAAACCGTTTTGTTTAGTCTTGTAAATCTGAAAGTTGTGTGATTCAATAAAGAGCTAGTGTTCAGCTTCCATAGGTAGCCGAGTGAACAAGAGTGTTTTTGTCCGCATGCATGAGCGTAGGATAGATAGAATGGTGTGGAAGACTTCCGCAAACAAGGCGAGCAGTGAGGAAAACCCCGTTGAGGTGCGAAGCAGCTGCTGGACAGTGTAGTCTGTGCATCTGAAGTAGAGGCTGAAGGGTTTGAGTGCATATCCTTGCCATCACAGGTAATCCGAGTTTGTGAAAGTTTATACTTCGAAAAATTACCTGTGACAGGTTGGAATAGGCTCGTGCATATACACTCCCCAACCTTACCCTACCCAATCGCAAGTGGTGTTAATTGTGAAGGCCTTGCAAGCCCTCACTAGTAGCCTGTGATGCTTCTCCTATGAGATCCAGTGTGTAGCAACCCAAAATGTCAGAACCTAAGGAATTTGGTGGCCTAAAGATACAAAGGTTGTAGAAAAATTCATCTATGACCTAGACATCTTCTTCGAAGTTACTCAAACCCTTCAAGAAGACCACCTTCTAACAATTGTGCTCTATCGAGAGTATGACAGAAAGTTATGGTAGAGGATGAAGTAAAGGGTGATTGGGCTCGACGGAGTACCTACCATCACTTCTTATGCGAGGCTTAAGGAAGAGATATAATGTCAGTTTATGCCTACCTATGTCAATCAAGGGAGGCTATCCTACAAATAAAACACATGGGTACCCTAAGGGTGACTAAGTTATCGAAGGTTACCAGGTTACGGGAGAGCAGACATCCCAACGGGGGTTAAGGCATGGAAGATGTCGGTGCTAGTGACAAGCTGGGTGCAACCAAGGCTGCTTTGAGTGCGGAAGTCTCACTACACTGCACCTGCCCAAGTCGAACGACCACAAATACTATTATTGAAGAGGTTGCAAGTGACCAAGTTATCGAAGTAGTGGCCACCCCTTTTTAAGTATTAAATGCCATCACTATAAAGCACCTGTTGAAGTCAATGCTCCTTTACCTAGAAGTATGGATTGACCCTCGTCCTATCACGACCAAAGGGTTTGGAGCGGAAGCAAGACTCTAAGTTTGCATGAGTTCTTAAGTTTGCCAAATTCGCAAGGAGGCAAAGGCAATGAGTACAAATGATGACTTTATTGATAGGAAGAGTATTGCGTGTCCCCCTTACACGCTACAATATGATTAAGGTGACTGTAAAAAGTTACAAGCAAAAAGAGTTGTCTCTAAGAGGAGGCCCCAAAAGACTTCTAATGGAAGCTTCCGAGAGATCCTATAAGGGAGCCCAGATATACAACCATAGTCAAGTTCTTCATGGTTGGAGGGTCACATTCTCTCCCACCGAAGTTGTTGGCATTCGCGACAACATTGCAATGCACCAGTGGTACTCTTCAAGTGTCTTAGGAAACTGCCTTAAAGTATGTTCTTTTTCTCAAGTGGCTTGGTCTACATCAAGTCCTTTCCACTTAACAAGATAATGGGTCCGTCGTCCGGCCATGGTGTCAGGTACATGGTCCAAGATCAATTCCACCTTTTTATTCTCTAGGGTCCTCAAGTAAGCTAGTGCCCGTGTTGGACTGTTGCATCCCTCATCTTCCGAGTCTGCATGGTATGCCTTCAAGTTGCTGACATGGAAGACAGTGTACGTCCGAACATAGCCCGACATATCTACCTTATATGCCTACTTCCCTACCATTTTTATGATTTTATAGGGTGTGTCATACTTGTGAATTAACGTTGTGTGATGCCCATGAAAATATTGAGAGTGTTTACGATAGAGTTTCATGAAAACGTGATCCCCTACACTAAATGTGGTAGCTCGATGTTTTATGTCGGTCCATTTCTTCATCCACTTAGCTAGCTTCTCAAGGAGCACGTGTAACATATCACACCTCTGTTGAATATCCATCACAAATGAGTATGTCGCCTATTGTTTGTAGAGATGTGCATAGGCACAACCACGGTGCACGCGCTTGTGAACACAGGCGCATCCCATTCCATTATCTCTACGTCAATGGCCAACTAGTGGGGGTTGAGGCTAGATTACTTCGAACAACGGTTGAAGACAATCAACATGAACGCAAATAGAGTAGCTGGAGTGGCAAGAGCTTATCGTGTCCAAGTCGGGTGTTGGAATGATAACCTGAATTTCATAGTTAGCACACTTGATGATTTTAGAGTTGTGCTAAACTGTGATTTCTTTCGTGCAACCAAGATGATGGCCGCACCACATCTTGGAGGCTTGGTGTGCATGGATCCGAATCAACCTGGGTTCGTGCCACAGTGTGACCCAAGTAAGGCTCTCACCCTTTCGACATGTGGGGCGATGATCTTATCAGCTATGCAAATCAAAATCGGACTACGTAAGGGTCATTCGACATTACTTGTGGTTTTGAGAGAAGATGAGAGTGATATAGAAGAAGAGGATTCCACATGAGATTGATCAAGTGCCACTCACATTCGAGGATACAATGCCACCCGAACTTCCCAAAAGTCTACCACCTAGGCGGACAACCGACCACAAGATAGTGTTGGAGTCGGGAGCGAGAGCACCTTCCAAAGGCCCCTATAGGATGAGTCCTCCAGAGTTAGAGGAGCTTAGGAGACCGTTGGGAGAGCTCTTCGAAGTATGCATGATTCAACCTTCGAAGTCACCCTATGGTTCGCCAGTACTATTATAGAAAAAGTCAGATGGTTCTCTACGGATGTGTGTAGATTACCGGGCACTAAACAAAGTGACGGTAAAGGATCGTTATCCAATCCCATTGGTAGTTGACATTTTTTATCGCCTCGGAAGAGCAGTGTGGTTCACTAAGTTGGACCTAAGATTGGGCTATTAGCAGGT
This sequence comes from Brasenia schreberi, assembly GCA_036023115.1. Taxonomy (NCBI): domain Eukaryota; kingdom Viridiplantae; phylum Streptophyta; class Magnoliopsida; order Nymphaeales; family Cabombaceae; genus Brasenia; species Brasenia schreberi. The sequence goes on from JAYKKT010000051.1 coordinate 6,963,275, forward strand.
GAGAATTGCACCTGGGGATGAGGCCAAAATGACCATGGTAACGAGATACGGGGCGTATGAGTTTCTAGTGATGCCTTTCGGCCTTATGAATACACTTGTAACCTTCTGCAGACTGATAAATAAAGTATTGGCACAGTTCATCGATGAGTTTGTCATCGTATACCTTGACAACATAGTGATCTACAATTACAGTCTATAGGAGCATGCCCGATATCTCTCTTCAATGTTTGAGAGATTGAGATCACTCTCTTTTTGTTAAAAGAGAGAAGTATGAGTTTGCGAGAAACACCATTACATTTCTTGGGCATATCATACGCGGAGGTGAAATCCGCATGGACCCCAAGAAAGTCCGTGCCATTGAGGGATGGGAGACTCCTAGGGATGTAGGAGAACTATGGAGTTTCCTAAGGTTAGCTAACTATTACCAGAAGTTCATTCGAGATTTCTCGAAGATAGTTGCACCCTTGACTGAGTTATTGAAGAAAGGAAGAACTTGGGAATAGACACCTAAGTGTACAGAATCATTCGAGGCCCTCGAAGCCTTGATTTGTCAGGAGCTGGTATTACATCTTCCAGACTTCAATAAAGCCTTTGAGGCACACACGGACGCGAGTAATCGAGCACTTAGAGGTGTTCTCACACAGGATAGTCATCCTATAGCTTTCAAGAGTCGAAAGTTAAAAGACATGGAGACTCCATATCCCACTCATGAGAGAGAGTTGTTGGTAGTCGTACATTGCCTACAGATCTGAAAAATATATCTTCTTGGATCCCACTTCTCAGTCCTCATGGACAAGTGGCGAATACCTTCTTCAAGACTCAGAAGAAGTTGAACACGCGACAAACACATTGGCTTAAGACTTTGGAGGAGTATGATTTCGATTGGGTGTATAGGCCAGACAAAGAGAACATTGTAGCAGACATCTTGAGTTGAAAGAGGGTAGAGACCCTTACTGCCATCACGAGAGTACATGGAGAGATGATTGATCAGGTTAGGCAGGTTATTGACGAGAATACCTCGTATACGCACGTTATGAGTCAAGTCAAGACCAGTGTGATGAATAGATATGAGATTAGAGATGGCTTGGTATGGACCAAGACCCGTCGGTTGCTCATACCAGGAGCAGGTGACTTGAGGCGAAAGCGAATACATGAGGTATACGATGCGGAGTACGCTAGACATCCCGGGGTAGAGCGAACGATCACTCTTCTAACATGGGGGTACTACTGGCCCTGCATGGTGTGCGACATCGCCGACTACATACAGATGTGCCCTAGTTGCCAACAGGATAAAGTAGTGTCAACGGCCCATTAGGTTGCTACAACCTCTTCTGATTCCAAAGAGATCGTAGAAATTTGTGTCCATAGACTTCATTTTAGGTTTGCCTTGAGTGGATGACTTCAAGATGATTCTAGTTGTGGTAGATCGTTTCTCTAAATATGTTGTCTTCATACCCGCAAACACGAGAGTGTAGTGTGAAAGAGACCGCACTTCTATTCTTTAGGAATGTGGTCAAACACTTCGGGGTACCAAAAGAGATTGTGAGTGACCGCGATGCTTGATTTACCAGTTGGTTTTGGATTGAGTTGTTCAAACTGATGGGAACATGTCTCCTCTTCTCATCAGCCCAGCACCCACAAACCGATGGATAGAATGAGAGGCTCAATGCAATACTTGAGGAGTACCTACGCCACTATGTGTCAGTTAGTTAGAGGAACTGGGTGTTACTCTTGGAAGTAACTCAATACAGTTATAATTCCCATAAGAGTTCGGTCATAAGGAAGAGTCCCTTTGAGCTCACTTTGGGATGATAACCATTAGGACCATTGGAGTTAGTACAAGGAAATGGGACAGGGAATTGTCCAATAGCCTTGCATGAGTTACGAGATAGGCAGACCCTATATCATGAAGCGAGATCTTCACTTGAGAGAGCTAGTCCATCGTAGAGACGTTGAGTTCAAAATTGGAGACCAAGTTTGGCTTCGGATACCTGAGTATATCCCAAGGCAAGTGTATAAAAGCAATCACATGAGACTAAAGCTGAAGTATAATGGACCATTCAGAGTGATACAATGGGTGGGTAAGGTAGCTTACAGATTGGAGTTGCCCGATCGACTAAAGATTCATCCGATCATTCATGTGTCATAACTCAAGAAGTATTTCGAAGTCTCGCAGAGGCTAGATTGCAAACCATCACCATTAGTGCAACAAGATATACCAGCAATCGAGGCAGTGACAGTGCATAGAGTATAGGGCGTAGGACCGTGATGACAGACGCAATATCTTGTGAGGTGGATGGGCAAGAGCGCGGACGATGATTCGTGGGTGCCCAACGCACAACTTTGGCAGTATGAACATCTGCTATGCAACTACCACACGACCTTAGGGACGAGTCTAGATTCAGTTGGGGGAGAGTTATCACTGATGTGATTTCATGGCGCACACCCATGCGCACCCTTCCTTCAGCAGCGTGCACCAAATGATGCATGGGCAGAGATGCATGCGTCGGACAACCTTGGTGTGACTTAAATCCCTTTTGTACACATTGTATAAAGAGTCATGTATATAGTTTAAACCATATAGGTTTATACACATCATGTAAGTCGGGTCTTACTTGGGTTAGGGGATGACCTAACTAGAGATTAAGCCTAACTAGGTGTAGTTAGACTAAGAAGAATATTCTTCTAGCCATGGGCTGAATACTACTCCCAACCGGGTCTATAAATAGGACCTTGGGGCTGAATGAATTCCATTCCTTTAGATTCAGTTCATACACTTTGTGTCCTACCTAGCCTAGGTGGGAAACAGAATTCCCAGCACTTCTTAGAGTGAGCATCCGTGAGTCTTTAGTGTGAGATAGGATGTCTGATAGTTGTGTGAAGTGAGAGTAGTGAGGTCAACCGAGTATTGCTGTTGTGTCTTGTAATTCCTTTGTATTGAGTTGAATAAAGAAGAGATGTTCCAGCTTCTTCACAATCTGAGTGAGTAGAGCTGCTAGTCCTTCGTGTGCATGCATAAGGATTAACGGTGAGTGAAGAGAGCTTCCGCAAAGAACTAATGTGCAACTGAAGCATGGTTCAGTCCATGAGAACAGTCGTAGCGCATTAGAGAAGCAGGCTAAAGGATCATGAGCGACTCCTTGCCATCACAGGTAACTTCGCAATTGTGAGAATTCCGATTGAGAAAGATGCCCGTGACACACTCCTCAAGCTTGTACAATTGGGTCTCAAAACTATTGATAAAGTCTAAGTCTGCATTAGACATGCCTTTTTAACCCTTTTTTTTCTCTCATCAGTTTTCTCCTGAGCCGGTGGTAAAGCATCCCTATGCACTTCGTAGCCGATGTCATGTCAATGCTCCCAACGTTAGCAATCTGTTAATTTCAAGTCCCGACTTCCAGCCAAACCATGTTCTGATACCAAAGTTATCATGACCAAAGGGTTTGGCGTGTGACAGATACTTAACCAAAACTGGTTAAGGCAGCCTTTACTCAAGTTCGAACACAACACAGAAGCAAGACTCTAAATTCACATGAGTTCTTAAGTTTGCCAAGTTCGCAATTAGGCAAAGACAATGAGTGCAAATGATAGTTTTATTGAATAGAAAGAGTGTTGTGTGTCTCCCTTACATGCTACAACTTGATTGGGGTGATTATACAAAGTTATAAGCAAAAGAGTTGTCTCTAAGAGAAAGCCCCAAAAGACTTCTAATGGAAGTTGTCAGGGAATCATAGAAGGGGATCCAGATATACAACAATAGTTAAGTTCTTAGTGGTTAGAAGGTCACAGTCTAATCACAACCATGGTGGACACTAGTACATCACACTGTATCCTAACGTTAACCAATGAATACGAGATAGGGGTCAAGGTGGTTAGATTAGATAAAAGGTTAAAGATGGTGAACTCTCTTGCTTATGGCATAGGTGGAATGGCTACGACAATGAGGTTGGTTATGGGATATTGGAGTGGTTAATTGGACCTCATGATGATGACACTAGACGACTTCTCTATAATCCTTGATATTGACTTCCTACGAAAATTCAAGAACATGCTCGCTCATCATCTTGGTAGTTGTTGATTATCGATGAGACTCAAACTGATTTTGTGCCCCAATGGGACCTTGGCAAGGCAATTGTCCCGACCCCAACTATATCAACTACTATCTTATCTAAGGTACCAATAGGCACACCAACAACCCCTATGCACCCTCTATCACAATCATGACA